>JAECXD010000353.1:0-101268 GCA_018151445.1 Zaprionus inermis
CTAAAATTTGAAACGTTGCAAACGCACCACCACTGCACAGCACCTCCAACGGGCAGGTAGAGCGTTTCCACAGCACCCTGCTAGAGCTCGACAGATGCCTAAAAATAGATAAGGGCATAAGCGACGATGGAAGTCATCATGCTAGCCACCGCCCACTACAACAAGTCGATTCACTCGGTCATCACCAGGAGGCCGGCTGACATCGTTCAAGCGCACCTTGATGAGTCTTAAGAAGAAATCTACAATAGAATCCTAAAGACTCAAACTACACGTACATTGATTAATTTTTTATACCCGCTACTCGAAGAGTATAAGGGTATTATAACTTTGTGCCAACCGAAAATGTTTGTAACAGGCAGAAGGAGACATCTCCGACCCCATAAAGTATATATATTCTGCATCAGCACCGAGTCGATATAGCCATGTCCGTCTGTCCGTCTGTCTTTCTGTCCGTCCGTATGAAAACCTAGATCTCAGCTATTATAAGAGCTAGAGCTACCAAATTTGGAGACAATATGTGTTAATTCTACACGCAGATCAAGTTTATTTTGGATTTTTGCCACGCCTCCATCCGCCCCCATAAATCGAAAAAAAAATCGATTGTAGCTGCAAATATAGCTCTACAGCAATCATATAACTGCAAAGTAATAAAAGCAAAAAGCAACATCCAATAAGAATCGAGTGGAACTTACATAGGCAAAACAAATTACAGACGGAAAGAAATAAAAAGCAAGAACGCACTGTTCACATTTGGCACGTGTTTTTCCGAAGAATTGTAGCGGGTATATCACAGTCGAGTCAGCTCGACTGTAGCCTTTCCGACTTGTTTGTTGCTCATGTTTGTACATGTAACGGTTGTGTGGGCTCCGGCACAGTGGGCACAAGAAGTTTTAACAGAACAATTGTTTGATTCATGACCAAATAATTGACAGTTGTAGCATTGAGTAATTTTATTTTCAGATTTTACCTTGTGATCCCATCGTATTTTCATATGGTAAATATATTCGAAGTTGTTACGTAGTTGTACTGTTACACTTTTATTTACAAAGTAAACAATGTAGAGTAGCAGATCGTTTTCCGATTTAGTTTTCTTTTCAACTATTTTGACATCAATGCATTGCAGTCCCAGATCAGTTAGCAAGGTCTTCACACTGTCTGTTGGAAGCCTTTCCAATCCAGATAGGACGGCCTTGTAAGGTTTCGTAGCTTTTGTATCATAGGTAAAGAACTCCAACTTAAGTTCCTTAAGTTTTGTTGAAAGCTGCACGAAATTGTCCATGCTTTCCACAAATATTTTAATACCAATGGAAATTGTTTGTAAAAAATACTTTTCAATTCCAATGGTAGACATAATTGTATGCATTTCTTTAGTGTTTTGTTTAATAATAGTAATAGGAGGTGGTTTTATAATCACTTCATTATAAGTTTCAGTTTCACACATATCATTATTGTCAATATCTAGTGTTTGTAGAGGACGATAATAGTTTACATATTGGCTGGAGGCAGGATTAGCTCCTTTAACGGTTTTCTTTTTATAATTATTCATATCAATAGCGGCAGATGCCAAGGCATCGCCATTCGACAATTTGAGCTTCTTAATTTTGGGTAACAAAAGGAATAAGTAAAACAGAGAACTGATAAGAACTTAGCAGCGAAGGCGGGTAAACGATTACCGAATTAGTTATTGAGACGATCGTTCACGACAAGAGCTTGTCAAAGACTGACTACTGATATTTCAGTAGCGGTAAGCATATTTTATAAGACCATTGACACTTTCTTTGATATTTGTGTACCGCGTTTCTATCAGACATGCTCGAGTAAGCCACCAAGAGCTGTCTCGCCTTAAAAATTTAAAATCTAGTCTATTCAAAAAATATAAAATTAATAATTGCAGTTTAGGTTTTTCCCCGTTTTTTAGCTGCACGATTAAATTTCTCGGTCCTTAACGCGAAATGTTATAAAAACTATATAGCTCGCTGTAGATCTCAGTTCCTTGAGAACCCTAAATAGTTTTATAGTTTTGTTAATATGAAGCGTAAATCTTCTGCCTCTCCCTCAAAGTTTTCGTTTGAAAATACCACTGTAGATACCGACTAAGCCATGGCCGATATGTTTGCTAGGTTTTTTCAAACCACGTATTCGCCTACTACACAAACGATTTATGTTTATCCATACAATATTCCTTGCTCAAATGGTATCTTCACCCCTATTCTAAACGAAAATTCACTTGTTAAGGATCTTCACTTGGTTAAACCAGTTTTTTCACCAGACCCAGACGGTGTTCCCGTTTGTGTACTTCGGTTCTGTGCCAACTCCTTAGGTAAGCCATTGCTCAAACTGTTTTCGCTGTCCTTAGATACTTCATCCTTTCCTTCCATTTGGAAGGAATCTTATTATCATTCCCTTGTTTAAGAAGGGCAGTTAGTCTGAAGCAAGCAATTATAGAGGTATCTCTAAATTGTCGGCTATACCTAAATTCTTCGAGAATACTTTAACAACTCACTTGCAACATTTCTGTAGATCCGTCATATCGCCTTCTCAGCACGGATTTATAAAACGTCGCTCAACTACGACAAATTTACTGGAGCTGACATCTTTTGTTATAAAAGGTTTTCAGGAAAATCTTCAAACTGATGTTATATACGCTGATTTGAGTAAGGCTTTTGACTCAGTAAATCATTCCCTTCTTGCACATAAACTCAGCCTCTTAGGCTTCACACCAAAACTTCTTAATTGGATTGTGAGTTATCTAAATGGCAGAACCCAAAGAGTTCTCTTTATCAATGTATTTTCACACCTTCTTCATGCCACATCTGGCGTTCCTCAAGGTAGCCAAGGTAGCGTTTCATCAATGACTTCCCTTTGGTCATACACAACTCCCGTACTCTCATGTATGCGAACGATGTAAAGCTTTGTTATCAATTTAAAGATGACTACTGCCACTCTTACTTACAAGCCGACCTAAATAGTTTTGATTCCTGGTATTGTGCAAATTTCTTAAACCAGAACAGCTCCAAATGCAAGCTGATGACATTCTATCGAGCCAGTACGTTTCCTACACTCTTTGTGGTTGTGTCTTAGAAAAAATTACAATAGTTGATGATCTTGGGGTCCGTTTGGACCAAAAACTAAAGTTTTCCGAACATATTTCCCATATGGTCAATAAAGCCATGGGTGTGCTTGGCTTTATTAAGAGATGGTCTAAGGAGTTTGACGATCCTTATGTAACAAAGACCCTCTACACTTCACTTGTTCGTCCAATTCTGGAATATGGATCATGCGTATGGTGTCCCCAGTACACTACTCACAAAAACCGCATTGAATCTGTACAAATCATTTTTTTAATTTTCGCCTTACGAGGCCTTAACTGAGACGTAAATTTAAGACTTCCTTCCTATGGTAGTAGACTTCTTATACTTAACTTACCTTCTCTAGCTAATCGTAGAACCATGCTGGGTGTAGTATTTATTAATAACCTCATCCAAGGTGACATTGACAGTGTTGACCTGGTTAGCCAGCTACACTTTTCTGTCCCTTGTAGATTAACACGTAATTATTTACCACTAACTCTTCCTAGTTGTAGGTCGAACTATGCCCTTCACGATCCGTTTAGGGTATTATGTTTGGACTATAATAATCTTTACTTTCATTTCTCTAACGCTTCCTCTGTTGCATGCCTAAAATTTGAAACGTTGCAAACGCACCACCACTGCACAGCACCTCCAACGGGCAGGTAGAGCGTTTCCACAGCACCCTGCTAGAGCTCGACAGATGCCTAAAAATAGATAAGGGCATAAGCGACGATGGAAGTCATCATGTTAGCCACCGCCCACTACAACAAGTAGATTCACTCGGTCATCACCAGGAGGCCGGCTGACATCGTTCAAGCGCACCTTGATGAGTCTCAAGAAGAAATCTACAATAGAATCCTAAAGACTCAAACTGCGCTCAGGGCCAGAGAGAATGCCGCTTGGCAAAACAGGTCCTTTGAGGTTGGTGAGAAAGTGTCCAACCGAAGACTCGGCAACAAGCTCACGCTTCTATGCGAGGAAAGAGCTGTTGAAGCGGACATGGGGACTACAGTCCTCATTAAGCGGAGGGTGGTTCATAAAGACAACTTATGGTAGCTCACCCCAAAATAAATGCGCGTACATTGATTAATTTTTTATACCCGCTACTCGAAGAGTATAAGGGTATTATAACTTTGTGCCAACCGAAAATATTTGTAACAGGCAGAAGGAGAAATCTCCGACCCCATAAAGTATATATATTCCGAATCAGCATGAACGGCCGAGTCGATATAGCCATGTCCGTCTGTCCGACTGTCTGTCTGTCCGTCCGTATGAAAAACTAGATCTCAGCTATTATTAGAGCTAGAGCTACCAAATTTGGAGACAATATGTGTTAATTCGGCACGCAAATCAAGTTTATTTTGGATTTTTGCCACGCCTCCATCCGCCCCCATAAATCGAAAAAAAGTCAATTGTAGCTGAAAATATAGCTCTTCAGCAATCAAAAGTTCAACTCCATCAGCAGACAACTTTTTTTAATTATGTGGCAACTTTTTTTATACCCTTGCAGAGGGTATATTAATTTTAGCCAGAAGTTTGCAACGCACCTTAGGAGACATCTCCGACCCTATAAAGTATATATATTCTGAATCAGCATCACCAGAGGAGTCGAAAAATGGATGTCCGTCCGTCCGTCTGTTGCAACGCAAACTAGTCTCTCAGTTTTTGAGCTATCTACATGAAACTTGGCACACAAGCTTATTTTTGCTGTAGGCTGTAAATAAGTCGGAACGAGCCAGATCGGACCGATATATCGTATAGCTGTCATAGAAGCTATCGGCCGATTTTTGTTGTTTTTCAAGATATTGCAACAAGATTTGGCAAATCTTATTCTTATTACGTTCTTAATGTGCTGTCAAAATTGTATCAAATTGTATAATCGGACCACTATAACATATAGCTGTCATAGGAACAATCGGCTGAAATCAGGGTTTTTGTATGCAAACCTGTTTTGTTTTTGGAAATACCGCACATTATCAATACTTTTTAATGTTATACAGTAACCCGCCCTTAGTTTTTCCATTTAAATATCTCAGACGTTTATATTATATAGCTGTTATAGGAACAATCAGTCAGTCCATCTGTCTGTTGCAACTCAAATTAGTCCCCCCCTTATTATTGAGCTATCTTCATGAAACTTTTCTCCCAAGCTTCTTATTTCTGCCCTCTTTTAATAAGTCGGAACGGGCCAGATCGGACTGATATATCGTATAGCTGTCATGAAGCCTATCGGCCGATTTTCGTTATATTTCAAGATATAGCTATCAGGCTTACCACATCCAAATCTAAGTGTGTCCCTAAAAATAAAGTTCGAAATCGAACTTTTATAACTTATAACAATCAAGGATCGGCCTAATGAAGGTTAATGTTGCAATTTTATGGAAATATGAGTACTATTATATGTAGCTGTTCAACAAAAAATCATGAAGCTGTTATTCAAACGCATTTTTGAATGAGAACTTTCCAAATTTAGATTTTATGACCAACAGATCCTTTACAAAGACATTTCCTCATAACATTTTGTGTTAAGTATATAAGAAATCCAGGTATATACAAAAGCATTAAAAAGGTAGAATTATTTGTTTTCGAAGCAGGTGTTTGATTCATAGCCTTAATCAGGTAAAAATCTCGACTTCCTGTTCTATTATAATTGTTCAATAAATACTACAGAAACCAGCAGCAATCCAAATATATTTATACCCTTGCAGAGGGTATATTAATTTTAGCCAGAAGTTTGCAACGCACCTTAGGAGACATCTCCGACCCTATAAAGTATGTATATTCTGAATCAGCATCACCAGAGGAGTCGAAAAATGGATGTCCGTCTGTCCGTCCGTCCGTTCGTCCGTCCGTCCGACTGTTGCAACGCAAACTAGTCTCTCAGTTTTTGAGCTATCTTCATGAAACTTGGCATACAAGCTTCTTATTGCTGTAGGCTGTAAATAAGTCGGAACGAGCCAGATCGGACCGATATATCGTATAGCTGTCATAGAAGCTATCGGCCGATTTTTGTTGTTTTTCAAGATATTGCAACAAGATTTGGCAAATCCTATTCTTATTACGTTCTTAATGTGCTGTCAAAATTGTATCAAAATCGGACCACTATAACATATAGCTGCCATAGGAACAATCGGCTGAAATCAGGGTTTTTGTATGCAAACCTGTTTTGTTTTTGGAAATACCGCACATTATCAATACTTTTTTAATGTTATACAGTAACCCGCCCTTAGTTTTTCCATTTAAATATCTGAGACGTTTATATTCTATAGCTGTTATAGGAACAATCAGTCAGTCCGTCTGTCTGTTGCAACTCAAATTAGTCCCCCAGTTATTGCTATCTTCATGAAACTTGGCACCCAAGCTTATTATTGATGTAGGCTGTAAATAAGTCGGAACGAGCCAGATCGGACCGATATATCGTATAGCTGTCATAGAAGCTATCGGCCGATTTTTGTTGTTTTTCAAGATATTGCAACAAGATTTGGCAAATCCTATTCTTATTACGTTCTTAATGTGCTGTCAAAGTTGTATCAAAATCGGACCACTATAACATATAGCTGCCATAGGAACAATCGGCTGAAATCAGGGTTTTTGTATGCAAACCTGTTTTGTTTTTGGAAATACCGCACATTATCAATACTTTTTAATGTTATACAGTAACCCGCCCTTAGTTTTTCCATTTAAATATCTCAGACGTTTATATTCTTTAGCTGTTATAGGAACAATCAGTCAGTCCGTCTGTCTGTTGCAAGGCAAATTAGTCCCCCAGTTATTGAGCTATCTTCATGAAACTTTGCTCACAAGCTTCTTATTTCTGCCCTCTTTAAATAAGTCGGAATGGGCCAGATCGGACTGATATATCGTATAGCTGTCATGGAGCCTATCGCCCGATTTTCGTTATATTTCAAGATATAGCTATCAGGCTTACCACATCCAAATCTAAGTGTGTCCCTAATAATAAAGTTCGAAATCGAACTTTTATAACTTATAACGATCAACGATCGGTCTAATGAAGGTTCATGTTGCAATTTTATTCTGAGTACTATTACATATAGTTGTTAAACAAAAAATCATGTAGCTGTTATTCAAACGCATTTTTGAATGAGAACTTTCCAAATTTATTTATATGTTATGACCAACAGATCCTTTACATCACAAAGACATTTCCTCATAACATTTTGTGTTAAGTATATAAGAAAACCAGGTATATACAAAAGCATTATAAAGGTAGAATTATTTTTTTTCGAAGCAGGTGTTTGATTCATAACCTTAATCAGGTAAAAATCTTGACTTCCTGTACTGTTATAATTGTTCAATAAATACCACAGAAACCAGCAGCAATCCAAATATATTTTATATTTTGTATAACTGCAAGGGTATGAAACCTTCGGCAAGCCGAAGGTAGCCTTGCTTTCTTGTTTATATTTTGTATAACTGCAAGGGTATGAAACCTTCGGCAAGCCGAAGGTAGCCTTGCTTTCTTGTTTTATTTTATAGTGTGTTGCAAAATTCAAAATAAATTTTTAGTATATTTAAAGCGACTTAGAATCGAAAAAGACATTGAGCAGCAACACAAAAAACAAACGACAAATCTAATTAGATATGTTGAGATGTATTGTGAGGCAGCATATATGTATGTATGTATAGGCGTCTCTTTCCCACATGCATACTTTATAACTGCAAAATAATAAAAGCAAAGGGCAACATCCAATAAGAATCGAGTGGAACTTGCATAGGCAAAAAAAATTAGAGACGGAAAGAAATAAAAAGCAAGAACGCATTGTTCACATTTGGCACGTGTTTTTCCGAAGAATTGTAGCGGGTATATCACAGTCGAGTCAGCTCGACTGTAGCCTTGCCGACTTGTTTGTATTCAGTTTGATTTCGTGCACCAACGCCACAGCTACGCTCGGCTGTCACGGCACCGCCTGACGTAAGGCTTGTATACCGCGCGCGTTATTCACCGGTAAGACATTAATTGGCGCCAAAATAGTGGTAGTTACGCCACGACCCACACAAAAACGAAAACAGTACCAGTGACAAACTTTAAAACAAAGTTATCAACTAAGCAGTTACGGCTGCACAGTGACAATAATAAATCGCTCAAAATACTTGCGAGCGTAAGTGTGCCGTGCTCTCAGTGGTTGCGCAAAGCTACAAAGAACGTTCAACGATTGCTGACCTAGGTCACTACAGGCAGCAACAGTGACAAGAACCTCTCCAATCGTTGCAATTGACTGAGGTGCGCAATAGCGCTACTAATTAAAATTATATCCTTCACCGAAGCCGCTGGAGCTCTTCGGGCAGCGGCGTATCGCTAGAGACAGCAGCGCGAGAGCATCAGGAGCCACAGCCGCAGCGAAGTTACACCTAGAAGGGAACTAGCTCAGGGTACTACACTAAAAACATGTATGTGGACTACATTAACTAAGCTCATTTTAGTTTTGTAAGTTGTTTTATTAAAAAAAAAAAAAAAAAACAAGTCGAAAAGGGTACAGTCGAGCGGACTAGACTGTGAAATACCCGCTACAACTCTTCGAAAAAACACGTGCCAAATGTGAACAATGCGTTCTTGCTTTTTATTTCTTTCCGTCTCTAAATTGTTATGCCTATGCAAGTTCCACTCGATTCTTATTGGTTCTTGCCCTTTGCTTTTATTACTTTGCATGTATGAATGAGACGCCTATACATACATACATGTATGGTGCCTCACAATACATCTCAACATATCTAATTAGATTTGTCGTTTGTTTTTTGCATTGCTGCTCAATGTCTCTTTCGATTCTAAGTGAACTTAAATATACTAAAAACTTATTTTCAATATTGTAACACACTGTAAAATAAAACAAGTCGGAAAGGCTACAGTCGAGCTGACTCGACTGTGATATACCCGCTACAATTCTTCGGAAAAACACGTGCCAAATGTGAACAATGCGCTCTTGCTTTTTATTTGTTTCCGTCTCTAATTTGTTTTGCCTATGCAAGTTCCACTCGATTCTTATTGGATGTTGCCCTTTGCTTTTATTACTTTGCAGTTATAAATTATGCATGTGTGATAGAAACGCCTATACATACATACATATATGCTGCCTCACAATACATCTCAACATATCTAATTGAGACGATCGTTCACGACAAGAGCTTGTCAAAGACTGACTACTGATATTTCAGTAGCGGTAAGCATATTTTATAAGACCATTGACACTTTCTTTGATATTTGTGTACCGCGTTTCTATCAGACATGCTCGAGTAAGCCACCAAGAGCTGTCTCGCCTTAAAAATTTAAAATCTAGTCTATTCAAAAAATATAAAATTAATAATTGCAGTTTAGGTTTTTCCCGTTTTTTAGCTGCACGATTAAATTTCTCGGTCCTTAACGCAAAATGTTATAAAAACTATATAGCTCGCTGTAGGTCTCAGTTCCTTGAGAACCCTAAATAGTTTTATAAATTTGTTAATATGAAGCGTAAATCTTCTGCCTCTCCCTCAAAGTTGTCGTTTGAAAATACCACTGTAGATACCGACCAAGCCATGGCCGATATGTTTGCTAGGTTTTTTCAAACCACGTATTCGCCTACTACCCAAAAGATTCATGTTTATCCATACAATATTCCTTGCTCAAATGGTATCTTCACCCCTATTCTAAACGAAAATTCACTTGTTAAGGATCTTCACTTGGTTAAACCAGTTTTTTCACCAGACCCAGATGGTGTTCCCGTTTACGTACTTCGGTTCTGTGCCAACTCTTTAGGTAAGCCATTGCTCAAACTATTTTCGCTGTCCTTAGATACTTCATCCTTTCCTTCCATTTGGAAGGAATCTTTTATCATTCCCTTGTTTAAGAAGGGCAGTTAGTCTGAAGCAAGCAATTATAGAGGTATCTCTAAATTGTCGGCTATACCTAAATTCTTCGAGAATACTTTAACAACTCACTTGCAACATTTCTGTAGATCCGTCATATCGCCTTCTCAGCACGGATTTATAAAACGTCGCTCAACTACGACAAATTTACTGGAGCTGACATCTTTTGTTATAAAAGGTTTTCAGGAAAATCTTCAAACTGATGTTATATACACTGATTTCAGTAAGGCTTTTGACTCAGTAAATCATTCCCTTCTTGCACATAAACTCAGCGTCTTAGGCTTCACACCAAAACTTCTTAATTGGATTGTGAGTTATCTGAATGGCAGAACCCAAAGAGTTCTCTTTAACAATGTATTTTCACACCTTCTTCATGCCACATCTGGCGTTCCTCAGGGTAGCCATCTAGGCCCCCCTCCTTTTTACGCTTTTCATCAATGACCTCCCTTTGGTCATACATAACTCCCGTACTCTCATGTATGCGGACGATGTAAAGCTTTGTTATCAATTTAAAGATGACTACTGCCACTCTTTCTTACAAGCCGACCTAAATAGTTTTCATTCCTGGTGTTGTGCAAATTTCTTAAACCTGAACAGCTCCAAATGCAAGCTGATGACATTCTATCGAGCCAGTCCAAAGTACGTTTCCTACACTCTTTGTGGTTGTGTCTTAGAAAAAATTACTATAGTTGATAATCTTGGGGTCCGTTTGGACCAAAAACTAAAGTTTTCCGAACATATTTCCCATATGGTCAATAAAGCCATGGGTGTGCTTGGCTTTATTAAGAGATGGTCTAAGGAGTTTGACGATCCTTATGTAACAAAGACCCTCTACACTTCACTTGTTCGTCCAATTCTGGAATATGGATCATGCGTATGGTGTCCCCAGTACACTACTCACAAAAACCGCATTGAATCTGTACAAATCAATTTTTTAATTTTCGCCTTACGAGGCCTTAACTGGGACGTAAATTTAAGACTTCCTTCCTATGGTAGTAGACTTCTTATACTTAACTTACCATCTCTAGCTAATCGCAGAACCATGCTGGGTGTAGTATTTATTAATAACCTCATCCAAGGTGACATTGACAGTGTTGATCTGGTTAGCCAGCTACACTTTTCTGTCCCTTGTAGATTAACACGTAATTACTTACCACTAACTCTTCCTAGTTGTAGGTCGAACTATGCCCTTCACGATCCGTTTAGGGTATTATGTTTGGACTATAATAATCTTTACTTTCATTTCTCTAACGCTTCCTCTGTTGCATGCCTAAAATTTGAAACGTTGCAAACGCACCACCACTGCACAGCACCTCCAACGGGCAGGTAGAGCGTTTCCACAGCACCCTGCTAGAGCTCGCCAGATGCCTAAAAATAGATAAGGGCATAAGCGACGATGGAAGTCATCATGTTAGCCACCGCCCACTACAACAAGTAGATTCACTCGGTCATCACCAGGAGGCCGGCTGACATCGTTCAAGCGCACCTTGATGAGTCTCAAGAAGAAATCTACAATAGAATCCTAAAGACTCAAACTGCGCTCAGGGCCAGAGAGAATGCCGCTTGGCAAAACAGGTCCTTTGAGGTTGGTGAGAAAGTGTCCAACCGAAGACTCGGCAACAAGCTCACGCTTCTATGCGAGGAAAGAGCTGTTGAAGCGGACATGGGGACTACAGTCCTCATTAAGCGGAGGGTGGTTCATAAAGACAACTTATGGTAGCTCACCCCAAAATAAATGCGCGTACATTGATTAATTTTTTATACCCGCTACTCGAAGAGTATAAGGGTATTATAACTTTGTGCCAACCGAAAATATTTGTAACAGGCAGAAGGAGAAATCTCCGACCCCATAAAGTATATATATTCTGAATCAGCATGAACAGCCGAGTCGATATAGCCATGTCCGTCTGTCTGTCTAGCAGCAACACAAAAAACAAACGACAAATCTAATTAGATATGTTGAGATGTATTGTGAGGCAGCATATATGTATGTATGTATAGGCGTCTCTTTCCCACATGCATAATTAATAACTGCAAAATAATAAAAGCAAAGGGCAACATCCAATAAGAATCGAGTGGAACTTGTATAGGCAAAACAAATTAGAGACGGAAAGAAATAAAAAGCAAGAACGCATTATTCACATTTGACACGTGTTTTTCGGAAGATTTGTAGCGGGTATATCACACTCGAGTCCGCTCGACTGTAGCCTTGCCGACTTGTTTGTATTCAGTTTGATTTCGTGCACCAACGCCACAGCTACGCTCGGTTGTCACGGCACCGCCTGACGTAAGGCTTGTATACCGCGCGAGTTAAAGGTGGACGATAATTTATATACTCGTTATAATGAATGATTTATTAAATATTAATTACAAACAGTCGTGAATTAATGCTCGAGTTATAAAAAAATGATCAGATTACTAAATGGTCCCGCTTTTATTTGGTGTGCTTCTGCGCATGTTCCAAATGCAACTAAAGTGCGTCGCAAAATCTTCTTCGTACTCCACGCCGAAAACTACGTTCGGCGTCGGCTACAACGCCTCGCTATAACGGTCCTTTCCAAACTATAAATGCAACTGACCAATCACATCATGCGTAAAGGCTGATGCAATATTACAATTGTTGTGAAATCCATTCCTAGAACTTTCGAGAGCATGTATGCTCAAAGTGTGCGTGTCAACATGTCCATAGGCTTATTTCACAATGTGTGTATATTCCCTATAACATGTGGACTGGTGAGTTGTTGTTGCTGTGGCCCTTGATGCCGTTGTCATTCAGCGTGATGGCGACGGTGCTGTAGTAGGAGTGGGGAAGTGCTCTGGTAACTCGCGCGTTATTCACCGGTAAGACATTAATTGGCGTCAAAATAGTGGTAGTTACGCCACGACCCACACAAAAACGAAAACAGTACCAGTGACAAACTTTAAAACAAAGTTATCAACTAAGCAGTTACGGCTGCACAGTGACAATAATAAATCGCTCAAAATACTTGCGAGCGTAAGTGTGCCGTGCTCTCAGTGGTTGCGCAAAGCTACAAAGAACGTTCAACGATTGCTGACCTAGGTCACTACAGGCAGCAACAGTGACAAGAACCTCTCCAATCGTTGCAATTGACTGAGGTGCGCAATAGCGCTACTAATTAAAATTATATCCTTCACCGAAGCCGCTGGAGCTCTTCGGGCAGCGGCGTATCGCTAGACTAGCGCCCAAGCTATCTAGACAACGGAGACAGCAGCGCGGGAGCATCAGGAGCCACAGCCGCAGCGAAGTTACACCTCGAAGGGAACTAGCTCAGGGTACTACACTAAAAACATGTAAGTGGACTACATTAACTAAGCTCATTTTAGTTTTGTAAGTTGTTTTATTTAAAAACAAGAAAGCAAGGCTACCTTCGGCTTGCCGAAGGTTTCATACCCTTGCAGTTATACAAAATATAAAATATATTTGGATTGCTGCTGGTTTCTGTGGTATTTATTGAACAATTATAACAGTACAGGAAGTCAAGATTTTGACCTGATTAAGGCTATAAATCAAACACCTGCTTCGAAAAAAAATAATTCTACCTTTTTAATGGTTTTGTATATACCTGGATTTCTTATATACTTAACACAAAATGTTATGAGGAAATGTCTTTGTGTTATAAAGGATCTGTTGGTCATAAAATATAAATAAATTTGGAAAGTTCTCATTCAAAAATGCGTTTGAATAACAGCTACATGATTTTTTGTTTAACAGCTATATGTAATAGTACTCAGATTTCCATAAAATTGCAACATGGACCTTCATTAGGCCGATCGTTGATCGTTATAAGTTATAAAAGTTCGATTTCGAACTTTATTATTAGGGACACACTTAGATTTGGATGTGGTAAGCCTGATAGCTATATCTTGAAATATAACGAAAATCGGCCGATAGGCTCCATGACAGCTATACGATATATCAGTCCGATCTGGCCCGTTCCGACTTATTTAAAGAGGGCAACAATAAGAAGCTTGTGAGCAAAGTTTCATGAAGATAGCTCAATAACGCAATTGCGTTGCAACAGACAGACGGACTGACTGATTGTTCCTATAACAGCTATAGAATATAAACGTCTGAGATATTTAAATGGAAAAAACTAAGGGCGGGTTACTGTATAACATTAAAAAGTATTGATAATGTTCGGTATTTCCAAAAACAAAACAGGTTTGCATACAAAAACCCTGATTTCAGCCGATTGTTCCTATGGCAGCTATATGTTATAGTGGTCCGATTTTGATACAATTTTGACAGCACATTAATCTTTGTGTTGTAAAGGATCTGTTGGTCATAAAATATAAATAAATTTGGAAAGTTCTCATTCAAAAATGCGTTTGAATAACAGCTACATGATTTTTTGTTTAACAGCTATATGTAATAGTACTCAGATTTCCATAAAATTGCAACATGGACCTTCATTAGGCCGATCGTTGATCGTTATAAGTTATAAAAGTTCGATTTCGAACTTTATTATTAGGGACACACTTAGATTTGGATGTGGTAAGCCTGATAGCTATAGCTTGAAATATAACGAAAATCGGCCGATAGGCTCCATGACAGCTATACGATATATTAGTCCGATATGGCCCGTTCCGACTTATTTAAAGAGGGCAGAAATAAGAAGCTTGTGAGCAAAGTTTCATGAAGATAGCTCAATAACTGGGGGGACTAATTTGCGTTACAACAGACAGACGGACTGACTGATTGTTCCTATAACAGCTATAGAATATAAAGATATTTAAATGGAAAAACTAAGGGCGGGTAACTGTATAACATTAAAAAGTATTGATAATGTGCGGTATTTCCAAAAAACAAAACAGGTTTGCATACAAAAACACTGATTTCAGCCGATTGTTCCTATGGCAGCTATATGTTATAATAGTCCGATTTTGATACAATTTTGACAGCACATTAAGAACGTAATAAGAATAGGATTTGCCAAATCTTGTTGCAATATCTTGAAAAACAACAAAAATCGGCCGATAGCTTCTATGACAGCTATACGATATATCGGTCCGATCTGGCTCGTTCCGACTTATTTACAGCCAACAGCAATAATAAGCTTGTGTGCCAAGTTTCATGAAGATAGCTCAATAACTGGGGGGACTAATTTGCGTTGCAACAGACAGACGGACTGACTGATTGTTCCTATAACAGCTATAGAATATAAACGTCTGAGATATTTAAATGGAAAAACTAAGGGCGGGTTACTGTATAACATTAAAAAGTATTTATAATGTGCGGTATTTCCAAAAACAAAACAGGTTTGCATACAAAAACCGTGATTTCAGCCGATTGTTCCTATGGCAGCTATATGTTATAGTGGTCCGATTTTGATATAATTTTGTCAGCACATTAAGAACGTAATAAGAATAGGATTTGCCAAATCTTGTTGCAATATCTTGAAAAACAACAAAAATCGGCCGATAGCTTCTATGACAGCTATACGATATATCGGTCCGATCTGGCTCGTTCCGACTTATTTACAGCCTACAGCAATAAGAAGCTTGTATGCCAAGTTTCATGAAGATAGCTCAAAAACTGAGAGACTAGTTTGCGTTGCAACAGACGGACGGACGGACGGACGGACGGACGGACGGACGGACGGACGGACGGACAGACGGACATCCATTTTTCGACTCCTCTGGTGATGCTGATTCAGAATATATATACTTTATAGGGTCGGAGATGTCTCCTAAGGTGCGTTGCAAACTTCTGGCTAAAATTAATATACCCTCTGCAAGGGTATAAAAAAAAACAAGTCGGAAAGGGTACAGTCGAGCGGACTAGACTGTGAAATACCCGCTACAACTCTTCGAAAAAACACGTGCCAAATGTGAACAATGCGTTCTTGCTTTTTATTTCTTTCCGTCTCTAAATTGTTATGCCTATGCAAGTTCCACTCGATTCTTATTGGTTCTTGCCCTTTGCTTTTATTACTTTGCATGTATGAAAGAGACGCCTATACATACATACATGTATGGTGCCTCACAATACATCTCAACATATCTAATAAGATTTGTCGTTTGTTTTTTGCATTGCTGCTCAATGTCTCTTTCGATTCTAAGTGAATTTAAATATACTAAAAACTTATACGAAAAAAAAAAATTAAAAATAAAATAAATAAGTCGGCCGCCGCACCCAGGAGTTGAACACCGAACCTCTCGCTTAACAGTCAACTACCATCACCACTCGATCACTGAATTTCTTACGCAATGACCAATAAAATTGCATTATGAATATTTTCAGTGCACATAATTAACAAGAAAGCAAGGCTACCTTCGGCTTGCCGAAGGTTTCATACCCTTGCAGTTATACAAAATATAAAATATATTTGGATTGCGGCTGGTTTCTGTGGTATTTATTGAACAATTATAACAATACAGGAAGTCAAGATTTTTACCTGATTAAGGCTATAAATCAAACACCTGCTTCGAAAAAAAATAATTCTACCTTTTTAATGCTTTTGTATATACCTGGATTTCTTATATACTTAACACAAAATGTTATGAGGAAATGTCTTTGTAAAGGATCTGTTGGTCATAAAATCTAAATTTGGAAAGTTCTCATTCAAAAATACGTTTGAATAACAGCTTCATGATTTTTTGTTTAACAGCTACATGTAATAGTACTCAGATTTCCATAAAATTGCAACCTGAACCTTCATTAGTCCGATCGTTGATCGTTATAAGTTATAAAAGTTCGATTTCGAACTTTATTATTAGGGACACACTTAGATTTGGATGTGGTAAGCCTGATAGCTATATCTTGAAATATAACGAAAATCGGCCGATAGGCTTCATGACAGCTATACGATATATCAGTCCGATCTGGCCCGTTCCGACTTATTAAAAGAGGGCAGAAATAAGAAGCTTGGGAGAAAAGTTTCATGAAGATAGCTCAATAAAAAGGGGGGGACTAATTTGAGTTGCAACAGACAGACGGACTGACTGATTGTTCCTATAACAGCTATATAATATAAACGTCTGAGATATTTAAATTGAAAAACTAAGGGCGGGTTACTGTATAACATTAAAAAGTATTGATAATGTGCGGTATTTCCAAAAACAAAACAGGTTTGCATACAAAAACCCTGATTTCAGCCGATTGTTCCTATGACAGCTGTATGTTATAGTGGTCCGATTATACAATTTGATACAATTTTGACAGCACATTAAGAACGTAATAAGAATAAGATTTGCCAAATCTTGTTGCAATATCTTGAAAAACAACAAAAATCGACCGATAGCTTCTATGACAGCTATACGATATATCGGTCCGATCTGGCTCGTTCCGACTTATTTACAGCCTACAGCAATAATAAGCTTGTGTGCCAAGTTTCATGTAGATAGCTCAATAACTGGGGGACTATTTTGAGTTCCAACATACAGACGAACTGACTGATTGTTCCTATAACAGCTATAGAATATACCCTTGCAGAGGGTATATTAATTTTAGCCAGAAGTTTGCAACGCACCTTAGGAGACATCTCCGACCCTATAAAGTATATATATTCTGAATCAGCATCACCAGAGGAGTCGAAAAATGGATGTCCGTCTGTCCGTCCGTCCGTCCGTCTGTTGCAACGCAAACTATTCTCTCAGTTTTTGAGCTATCTTCATGAAACTTGGCACACAAGCTTATTATTGCTGTAGGCTGTAAATAAGTCGGAACGAGCCAGATCGGACCGATATATCGTATAGCTGTCATAGAAGCTATCGGCCGATTTTTGTTGTTTTTCAAGATATTGCAACAAGATTTGGCAAATCCTATTCTTATTACGTTTTTAATGTGCTGTCAAAATTGTATCAAAATCGGACCACTATAACATATAGCTGCCATAGGAACAATCGGCTGAAATCAGGGTTTTTGTATGCAAACCTGTTTTGTTTTTGGAAATACCGCACATTATCAATACTTTTTAATGTTATACAGTAACCCGCCCTTAGTTTTTCCATTTAAATATCTCAGACGTTTATATTCTATAGCTGTTATAGGAACAATCAGTCAGTCCGTCTGTCTGTTGCAACGCAAATTAGTCCCCCAGTTATTGAGCTATCTTCATGAAACTTGGCACACAAGCTTATTATTGCTGTAGGCTGTAAAAAAAGTCGGAACGAGCCAGATCGGACCGATATATCGTATAGCTGTCATAGAAGCTATCGGCCGATTTTTGTTGTTTTTCAAGATATTGCAACAAGATTTGGCAAATCTTATTCTTATTACGTTCTTAATGTGCTGTCAAAATTGTATCAAATTGTATAATCGGACCACTATAACATATAGCTGTCATAGGAACAATCGGCTGAAATCAGGGTTTTTGTATGCAAACCTGTTTTGTTTTTGGAAATACCGCACATTATCAATACTTTTTAATGTTATTCAGTAACCCGCCCTTAGTTTTTCCATTTAAATATCTCAGACGTTTATATTATATAGCTGTTATAGGAACAATCAGTCAGTCCGTCTGTCTGCTGCAACTCAAATTAGTCCCCCCCTTATTATTGAGCTATCTTCATGAAACTTTTCTCCCAAGCTTCTTATTTCTGCCCTCTTTTAATAAGTCGGAACGGGCCAGATCGGACTGATATATCGTATAGCTGTCATGAAGCCTATCGGCCGATTTTCGTTATATTTCAAGATATAGCTATCAGGCTTACCACATCCAAATCTAAGTGTGTCCCTAATAATAAAGTTCGAAATCGAACTTTTATAACTTATAACGATCAACGATCGGCCTAATGAAGGTTCATGTTGCAATTTTATGGAAATCTGAGTACTATTATATGTAGCTGTTAAACAAAAAATCATGAAGCTGTTATTCAAACGCATTTTTGAATGAGAACTTTCCAAATTTAGATTTTATGACCAACAGATCCTTTACAAAGACATTTCCTCATAACATTTTGTGTTAAGTATATAAGAAATCCAGGTATATACAAAAGCATTAAAAAGGTAGAATTATTTTTTTTCGAAGCAGGTGTTTGATTCATAGCCTTAATCAGGTAAAAATCTTGACTTCCTGTATTGTTATAATTGTTCAATAAATACCACAGAAACCAGCAGCAATCCAAATATATTTTATATTTTGTATAACTGCAAGGGTATGAAACCTTCGGCAAGCCGAAGGTAGCCCTGCTTTCTTGTTTTTTTTTTGTATCTTATATTTTTTTTATTTTATAGTGTGTTGCAAAATTCAAAATAATTTTTTAGTATATTTAAAGCCACTTGGAATCGAAAGAGACATTGAGCAGCAACACAAAAAACAAACGACAAATCTAATTAGATATGTTGAGATGTATTGTGAGGCAGCATATACGTATGTATGTATAGGCTTTTATAACTGCAAAATAATAAAAGCAAAGGGCAACATCCAATAAGAATCGAGTGGAATTTGTATAGGCAAAACAAAATCGAGACGGAAAGAAATAAAAAGTAAGAACGCATTATTCACATTTGACACGAGTTATATAAGAGCTAGAGCTACCAAATTTGGAGACAATATGTGTTAATTCTGCACGCAGATCAAGTTTATTTTGGATTTTTGCCACGCCTCCATCCGCCCCCATAAATCGAAAAAAGGCGATTGTAGCTGCAAATATAGCTCTACAGCAATCATTTTTTATACATGTGATAACTCTTCGAAAAAACACGTGCCAAATGTGAACAATGCGTTCTTGCTTTTTATTTCTTTCCGTCTCTAAATTGTTATGCCTATGCAAGTTCCACTCGATTCTTATTGGTTCTTGCCCTTTGCTTTTATTACTTTGCATGTATGAAAGAGACGCCTATACATACATACATGTATGGTGCCTCACAATACATCTCAACATATCTAATTAGATTTGTCGTTTGTTTTTTGCATTGCTGCTCAATGTCTCTTTCGATTCTAAGTGAATTTAAATATACTAAAACTTATTTTCAATATTGTAACACACTGTAAAATAAAACAAGAAAGCAAGGCTACCTTCGGCTTGCCGAAGGTTTCATACCCTTGCAGTTATACAAAATATAAAATATATTTGGATTGCTGCTGGTTTCTGTGGTATTTATTGAACAATTATAACAGTACAGGAAGTCAAGATTTTTACCTGATTAAGGCTATGAATCAAACACCTGCTTCGAAAAAAAATAATTCTACCTTTTTAATGCTTTTGTATATACCTGGATTTCTTATATACCTAACACAAAATGTTATGAGGAAATGTCTTTGTGTTGTAAAGGAACTGTTGGTCATAAACTATAAATAAATTTGGAAAGTTCTCAATCAAAAATGCGTTTGAATAACAGCTACATGATTTTTTGTTTAACAGCTACATGTAATAGTACTCAGGTTTCCATAAAATTGCAAAATGAACCTTCATTAGACCGAACGTTGATCGTTATAAGTTATAAAAGTTCGATTTCGAACTTTATTATTAGGGACACACTTAGATTTGGATGTGGTAAGCCTGATAGCTATATCTTGAAATATAACGAAAATCGGCCGATAGGCTCCATGACAGCTATACGATATATCAGGCCGATCTGGCCCGTTCCGACTTATTTAAAGAGGGCAGAAATAAGAAGCTTGTGAGCAAAGTTTCGTGAAGATAGCTCAATAACTGGGGGACTAATTTTCGTTGCAACAGACAGACGGACTGACTGATTGTTCCTATAACAGCTATAGAATATAAACGTCTAAGATATTTAAATAAAAAAACTAAGGGCGGGTTACTGTATAACATTAAAAAGTATTGATAATGTGCGGTATTTCCAAAAACAAAACAGGTTTGCATACAAAAACCCTGATTTCAGCCGATTGTTCCTATGGCAGCTATATGTTACAGTGGTCCGATTTTGATACAATTTTGACAGCACATTAAGAACGTAATAAGAATAAGATTTGCCAAATCTTGTTGCAATATCTTGAAAAACAACAAAAATCGGCCGATAGCTTCTATGACAGCTATACGATATATCGGTCCGATCTGGCTCGTTCCGACTTATTTACAGCCTACAGCAATAAGAAGCTTGGGTGCCAAGTTTCATGAAGATAGCTCAATAACTGGGGGACTAATTTGAGTTGCAACAGACAGACGGACTGACTGATTGTTCCTATAGCATCTATATAATATAAACGTCTGAGATATTTAAATGGAAAAACTAAGGGCGGGTTACTGTATAACATTAAAAAGTATTGATAATGTGCGGTATTTCCAAAAACAAAACAGGTTTGCATACAAAAACCCTGATTTCAGCCGATTGTTCCTATGGCAGCTATATGTTACAGTGGTCCGATTTTGATACAATTTTGACAGCACATTAAGAACGTAATAAGAATAAGATTTGCCAAATCTTGTTGCAATATCTTGAAAAACAACAAAAATCGGCCGATAGCTTCTATGACAGCTATACGATATATCGGTCCGATCTGGCTCGTTCCGACTTATTTACAGCCTACAGCAATAAGAAGCTTGTGTGCCAAGTTTCATGAAGATAGCTCAAAAACTGAGAGACTAGTTTGCGTTGCAACAGACGGACGGACTTACTGATTGTTCCTATAACAGCTATAGAATATAAACGTCTGAGATATTTAAATGGAAAAACTAAGGGCGGGTTACTGTATAACATTAAAAAGTATTGATAATGTGCGGTATTTCCAAAAACAAAACAGGTTTGCATACAAAAACCCTGATTTCAGCCGATTGTTCCTATTGCAGCTATATGTTATAGTGGTCCGATTTTGATACAATTTTGACAGCACATTAAAAACGTAATAAGAATAGGATTTGCCAAATCTTGTTGCAATATCTTGAAAAACAACAAAAATCGGCCGATAGCTTCTATGACAGCTATACGATATATCGGTCCGATCTGGCTCGTTCCGACTTATTTACAGCCTACAGCAATAAGAAGCTTGTGTGCCAAGTTTCATGAAGATAACTCAAAAACTGAGAGACTAGTTTGCGTTGCAACAGACGGACGGACGGACGGACGGACGGACAGACGGACATCCATTTTTCGACTCCTCTGGTGATGCTGATTCAGAATATATATACTTTATAGGGTCGGAGATGTCTCTTAAGGTGCGTTGCAAACTTCTGGCTAAAAGGGTATAAAAATATGAGATACGAAAAAAAAAAATTTAAAAAAAAATAAATAAGTCGGCCGCCGCACCCAGGAGTTGAACTCCGAACCTCTCGCTTAACAGTCAACTATCATCACCACTCGATCACTGAATTTCTTACGCAATGACCAATAAAATTGCATTATGAATATTTTCAGTGCACATAATTAAAAACAAGAAAGCAAGGCTACCTTCGGCTTGCCGAAGGTTTCATACCCTTGCAGTTATACAAAATATAAAATATATTTGGATTGCTGCTGGTTTCTGTGGTATTTATTGAACAATTATAACAGTACAGGAAGTCAAGATTTTTACATGATTAAGGCTATGAATCAAACACCTGCTTCGAAAAAAAATAATTCTACCTTTTAATGCTTTTGTACATACCTGGATTTCTTATATACTTAACACAAAATGTTATGAGGAAATGTCTTTGTGTTGTAAAGGATCTGTTGGTCATAATATATAAATAAATTTGGAAAGTTCTCATTCAAAAATGCGTTTGAATAACAGCTACATGATTTTTTGTAATAGTACTCAGATTTCCATAAAATTGCAACATGAACCTTCATGAGGCCGATCGTTGATCTTTATAAGTTATAAAAGTTCGATTTCGAACTTTATTATTAGGGACACACTTAGATTTGGATGTGGTAAGCCTGATAGCTATATCTTGAAATATAACGAAAATCGGCCGATAGGCTCCATGACAGCTATACGATATATCAGTCCGATCTGGCCCGTTCCGACTTATTTAAAGAGGGCAGAAATAAGAAGCTTGTGAGCAAAGTTTCATGAAGATAGCTCAATAACTGGGGGACTAATTTGCGTTGCAACAGACAAACGGACTGACTGATTGTTCCTATAACAGCTATAGAATATAAACGTCTGAGATATTTAAATGGAAAAACTAAGGGCGGGTTACTGTATAACATTAAAAAGTATTGATAATGTTCGGTATTTCCAAAAACAAAACGGGTTTGCATACAAAAACCCTGATTTCAGCCGATTGTTCTTATGGCAGCTATATGTTATAATGGTCCGATTTTGATACAATTTTGACAGCACATTAAGAACGTAATAAGAATAGGATTGGCCAAATCTTGTTGCAATATCTTGAAAAACAACAAAAATCGGCCGATAGCTTCTTTGACAGCTATACGATATATCAGTCTGATCTGGCTCGTTCCGACTTATTTACAGCCTACAGCAATAATAAGCTTGTGTGTCAAGTTTCATGAAGATAGCTCAATAACTGGGGGGACTAATTTGAGTTGCAACAGACAGACGGACTGACTGATTGTTCCTATAACAGCTATAGAATATAAACGTCTGAGATATTTAAATGGAAAAACTAAGGGCGGGTTACTGTATAACATTAAAAAGTATTGATAATGTTCGGTATTTCCAAAAACAAAACGGGTTTGCATACAAAAACCCTGATTTCAGCCGATTGTTCCTATGGCAGCTATATGTTATAATGGTTCGATTTTGATACAATTTTGACAGCACATTAAGAACGTAATAAGAATAGGATTTGCCAAATCTTGTTGCAATATCTTGAAAAACAACAAAAATCGGCCGATAGCTTCTATGACAGCTATACGATATATCGGTCCGATCTGGCTCGTTCCGACTTATTTACAGCCTACAGCAATAATAAGCTTGTGTGCCAAGTTTCATGAAGATAGCTCAATAACTGGGGGACTAATTTGAGTTGCAACAGACAGACGGACTGACTGATTGTTCCTATAACAGCTATAGAATATAAACGTCTGAGATATTTAAATGGAAAAACTAAGGGCGGGTTACTGTATAACATTAAAAAGTATTGATAATGTTCGGTATTTCCAAAAACAAAACGGGTTTGCATACAAAAACCCTGATTTCAGCCGATTGTTCCTATGGCAGCTATATGTTATAATGGTTCGATTTTGATACAATTTTGACAGCACATTAAGAACGTAATAAGAATAGGATTTGCCAAATCTTGTTGCAATATCTTGAAAAACAACAAAAATCGGCCGATAGCTTCTATGACAGCTATACGATATATCGGTCCGATCTGGCTCGCTCCGACTTATTTACAGCCTACAGCAATAATAAGCTTGTGTGCCAAGTTTCATGAAGATAGCTCAATAACTGGGGGACTAATTTGAGTTGCAACAGACAGACGGACTGACTGATTGTTCCTATAACAGCTATAGAATATAAACGTCTGAGATATTTAAATGGAAAAACTAAGGGCGGGTTACTGTATAACATTAAAAAGTATTGATAATGTTCGGTATTTCCAAAAACAAAACGGGTTTGCATACAAAAACCCTGATTTCAGCCGATTGTTCCTATGGCAGCTATATGTTATAATGGTTCGATTTTGATACAATTTTGACAGCACATTAAGAACGTAATAAGAATAGGATTTGCCAAATCTTGTTGCAATATCTTGAAAAACAACAAAAATCGGCCGATAGCTTCTATGACAGCTATACGATATATCGGTCCGATCTGGCTCGTTCCGACTTATTTACAGCCTACAGCAATAAGAAGCTTGTGTGCCAAGTTTCATGAAGATAGCTCAAAAACTGAGAGACTAGTTTGCGTTGCAACAGACGGACGGACGGACGGACGGACGGACGGACGGACGGACGGACGGACGGACGGACGGACGGACGGACGGACGGACAGACGGACATCCATTTTTCGACTCCTCTGGTGATGCTGATTCAGAATATATATACTTTATAGGGTCGGAGATGTCTCCTAAGGTGCGTTGCAAACTTCTGGCTAAAATTAATATACCCTCTGCAAGGGTATAACAAGAAAGCAAGGCAACCTTCGGTTTGCTGAAGGTTTCATACCCTTGCAGATATACAAAATATAAAATATATTTGGTTATAAAAAATATATATATAAAAATATAAAATATTGCTGCTGGTTTCTGTGGTATTTATTGAAGAATTATAACAGTACATCGATTATATCATCCTCTTATAATTTCACATACTCAGCCTCCTCACCACGACAAGGTCGCAATCCTCGAGGAGGGGTATATACAATCCTTAAACAACATTGCACATATATTCTTTATTTACAATAATAAAATAAATTAATTAACTAAATATTTAAAACGAAATTATTAAATTAGTGATTATAGCTAAGGAACACGCCGTCATGGTGACTATATGGAGTTTGATAAGTGATTGCGGCAGCACCGCTTACTGTGTTATCATAAAATATCCAATCAATTTGAGTTAAATGTTTTATTGTTGGCATATTTAACAATGGATATAACCCCTTATTATTCAAAGTAGACTCGAGCTGATCAGTGGTTGTTGATCGGCAAATGTTAAAATCTCCTAATATTACCAATTTTGTATTATTTTCAGCTGACGTTAGCCTTAAGGCAACTAATTTGCTTAACCTTTTTGCGTAACCTTTTTATTATGTTCCTATTTGTCATTAAGGTACATTACAGGTACCAATGTTCACATAATTTTTCCGTTAAAATGTAGGAAGTCCCGATTTTTACCTGATTAAGGCTATGAATCAAACACCTGCTTCGAAAAAAAATAATGCTACCTTTTTAATGCTTTTGTATATACCTGGATTTCTTATATACTTAACACAAAATGTTATGAGGAAATGCCTGGACCTATTCTATACAGATATGGGAACTGCGAGCATCTCGAATGTCGAGATCATACAGCGTTACCAGTCCATAATTTTACGGAAATTAGTTACTGCACCATTTTATGTAACTAATGCAAACATACCTAAAGATCTCAATATCCCACTAATTAAAGAAGAAATTAAAAAACATAGTACAAATTATACTGAAAGACTATACAACCATGGAAATAATCTAGCCTTAAGTTTATTAGATAATAGCTTTACAATAAGAATATTAAAACGATTCAATTAACTCAATTAACTAATCACAATAGATAATTAAGATAATTAAGTTTATTAGATAATAGCTTTACAATAAGAAGATTAAAACGATTCAATTAACTCAATTAACTAATCACAATACATCTCAACATATCTAATTAGATTTGTCGTTTGTTTTTTGCATTGCTGCTCAATGTCTCTTTCGATTCTAAGTGAATTTAAATATACTAAAAACTTATTTTCAATATTGTAACACACTGTAAAATAAAAAAATATGAGATACGAAAAAAAAAATTTAAAAAAAAAATAAATAAGTCGGCCGCCGCACCCAGGAGTTGAACTCCGAACCTCTCGCTTAACAGTCAACTACCATCACCACTCGATCACTGAATTTCTTACGCAATGACCAATAAAATTGCATTATGAATATTTTCAGTGCACATAATTAAAAACAAGAAAGCAAGGCAACCTTCGGCTTGCTGAAGGTTTCATACCCTTGCAGTTATACAAAATATAAAATATATTTGGATTGCTGCTGGTTTCTGTGGTATTTATTGAAGAATTATAACAGTACATCGATTATATCATCCTCTTATAATTTCACATACTCAGCCTCCCTCACCACGACAAGGTCGCAATCCTCGAGGAGGAATATATACAATCCTTAAACAACATTGCACATATATTTTTTATTTACAATAATAAAATAAATTAATTAACTAAATATTTAAAAATAAATTATTAAATTAGTGATTATAGCTAAGGAACACGCCGTCATGGTGACTATATGGAGTTTGATAAGTGATTGCGGCAGCACCGCTTACTGTGTTATCACAAAATATCCAATCAATTTGAGTTAAATGTTTTATTGGTGGCATATTTAACAATGGATATAACCCCTTATTATTCAAAGTAGACTCGAACTCGAGCCCATAAATCGAAAAAAAGTCGATTGTAGCTGCAAATATAGCTCTACAGCAATCATTTTTTGCCATGTGTTGGCAAAGTTTCAATAAGATCGGGTTACTGTATAACATTAAAAAGTATTGATAATGTGCGGTATTTCCAAAAACAAAACAGGTTTGCATACAAAAACCCTGATTTCAGCCGATTGTTCCTATTGCAGCTATATGTTATAGTGGTCCGATTTTGATACAATTTTGACAGAACATTAAAAACGTAATAAGAATAGGATTTGCCAAATCTTGTTGCAATATCTTGAAAAACAACAAAAATCGGCCGATAGCTTCTATGACAGCTATACGATATATCGGTCCGATCTGGCTCGTTCCGACTTATTTACAGCCTACAGCAATAAGAAGCTTGTGTGCCAAGGTTCATGAAGATAACTCAAAAACTGAGAGACTAGTTTGCGTTGCAACAGACGGACGGACGGACGGACGGACGGACGGACGGACGGACAGACGGACATCCATTTTTCGACTCCTCTGGTGATGCTGATTCAGAATATATATACTTTATAGGGTCGGAGATGTCTCCTAAGGTGCGTTGCAAACTTCTTGCTAAAAGGGTATAAAAATATGAGATACGAAAAAAAAAAATTAAAAAAAAAATAAATAAGTCGGCCGCCGCACCCAGGAGTTGAACTCCGAACCTCTCGCTTAACAGTCAACTATCATCACCACTCGATCACTGAATTTCTTACGCAATGACAGTGCACATAATTAAAAACAAGAAAGCAAGGCAACCTTCGGTTTGCTGAAGGTTTCATACCCCTTGCAGATATACAAAATATAAAATATATTTGGTTATAAAAAATATATATATAAAAATATAAAATATTGCTGCTGGTTTCTGTGGTATTTATTGAAGAATTATAACAGTACATCGATTATATCATCCTCTTATAATTTCACATACTCAGCCTCCTCACCACGACAAGGTCGCAATCCTCGAGGAGGAATATATACAATCCTTAAACAACATTGCACATATATTCTTTATTTACAATAATAAAATAAATTAATTAACTAAATATTTAAAACGAAATTATTAAATTAGTGATTATAGCTAAGGAACACGCCGTCATGGTGACTATATGGAGTTTGATAAGTGATTGCGGCAGCACCGCTTACTGTGTTATCATAAAATATCCAATCAATTTGAGTTAAATGTTTTATTGTTGGCATATTTAACAATGGATATAACCCCTTATTATTCAAAGTAGACTCGAGCTGATCAGTGGTTGTTGATCGGCAAATGTTAAAATCTCCTAATATTACCAATTTTGTATTATTTTCAGCTGACGTTAATGCCTTAAGGCAACTAATTTGCTTCTGTTGCAACGCAAACTATTCTCTCAGTTTTTGAGCTATCTTCATGAAACTTGGCACACAAGCTTATTATTGCTGTAGGCTGTAAATAAGTCGGAACGAGCCAGATCGGACCGATATATCGTATAGCTGTCATAGAAGCTATCGGCCGATTTTTGTTGTTTTTCAGGATATTGCAACAAGATTTGGCAAATCTTATTCTTATTACGTTCTTAATGTGCTGTCAAAATTGTATCAAATTGTATAATCGGACCACTATAACATATAGCTGTCATAGGAACAATCGGCTGAAATCAGGGTTTTTGTATGCAAACCTGTTTTGTTTTTGGAAATACCGCACATTATCAATACTTTTTAATGTTATACAGTAACCCGCCCTTAGTTTTTCCATTTAAATATCTCAGACGTTTATATTCTATAGCTGTTATAGGAACAATCAGTCAGTCCGTCCGTCTGTTGCAACGCAAACTAGTCTCTCAGTTTTTGAGTTATCTTCATGAAACTTGGCACACAAGCTTCTTATTGCTGTAGGCTGTAAAAAAGTCGGAACGAGCCAGATCGGACCGATATATCGTATAGCTGTCATAGAAGCTATCGGCCGATTTTTGTTGTTTTTCAAGATAACATATAGCTGCCATAGGAACAATCGGCTGAAATCAGGGTTTTTGTATGCAAACCTGTTTTGTTTTTGGAAATACCGCACATTATCAATACTTTTTAATGTTATACAGTAACCCGCCCTTAGTTTTTCCATTTAAATATCTCAGACGTTTATATTCTATAGCTGTTATAGGAACAATCAGTCAGTCCGTCTGTCTGTTGCAACGCAAATTAGTCCCCCAGTTATTGAGCTATCTTCATGAAACTTGGCACACAAGCTTATTATTGCTGTAGGCTGTAAAAAAGTCGGAACGAGCCAGATCGGACCGATATATCGTATAGCTGTCATAGAAGCTATCGGCCGATTTTTGTTGTTTTTCAAGATATTGCAGCAAGATTTGGCAAATCTTATTCTTATTACGTTCTTAATGTGCTGTCAAAATTGTATCAAATTGTATAATCGGACCACTATAACATATAGCTGTCATAGGAACAATCGGCTGAAATCAGGGTTTTTGTATGCAAACCTGTTTTGTTTTTGGAAATACCGCACATTATCAATACTTTTTAATGTTATACAGTAACCCGCCCTTAGTTTTTCCATTTAAATATCTCAGACGTTTATATTATATAGCTGTTATAGGAACAATCAGTCAGTCCGTCTGTCTGCTGCAACTCAAATTAGTCCCCCCTTATTATTGAGCTATCTTCATGAAACTTTTCTCCCAAGCTTCTTATTTCTGCCCTCTTTTAATAAGTCGGAACGGGCCAGATCGGACTGATATATCGTATAGCTGTCATGAAGCCTATCGGCCGATTTTCGTTATATTTCAAGATATAGCTATCAGGCTTACCACATCCAAATCTAAGTGTGTCCCTAATAATAAAGTTCGAAATCGAACTTTTATAACTTATAACGATCAACGATCGGCCTAATGAAGGTTCATGTTGCAATTTTATGGAAATCTGAGTACTATTATATGTAGCTGTTAAACAAAAAAATCATGAAGCTGTTATTCAAACGCATTTTTGAATGAGAACTTTCCAAATTTAGATTTTATGACCAACAGATCCTTTACAAAGACATTTCCTCATAACATTTTGTGTTAAGTATATAAGAAATCCAGGTATATACAAAAGCATTAAAAAGGTAGAATTATTTTTTTTCGAAGCAGGTGTTTGATTCATAGCCTTAATCAGGTAAAAATCTTGACTTCCTGTATTGTTATAATTGTTCAATAAATACCACAGAAACCAGCAGCAATCCAAATATATTTTATATTTTGTATAACTGCAAGGGTATGAAACCTTCGGCAAGCCGAAGGTAGCCTTGCTTTCTTGTTTTTATTTTATAGTGTGTTGCAAAATTCAAAAATAAATTTTTAGTATATTTAAAGCGACTTAGAATCGAAAGAGACATTGAGCAGCAACACAAAAAACAAACGACAAATCTAATTAGATACGTTGAGATGTATTGTGAGGCAGCATATAAGTTAACAACAGAAACTTTTGTTACTCCTCTCGACGGCCGATACAATGAACTCTTAGTACTTTGCCTGCAAGAATTGTGCAACAAAGTATTCTAAGAAAAACAAGAGTTCAAAATCCTAAATCAACAATATTATAAACATCCGCCGCGACGAACCCACGCAACACCGAAATTGCAGAGATTGCAATTCGATCCGTAAAGTTCAAACCACTCCAATGCTCCGCCTAGCTGCCGATCACGCCATCAGCGACGACGCCAACGTTCTGCCGACGCCTCTGCCAGACACCCACAGCTTACTTAGGGCTTACTCTAATTCTCAATGTTTAGTTCTTAATTCGAATCCGAAATAAATGGTCAACTCGCGAATTGGACTCGTGTTTTAATTATATCCGTAGTGATATTGAACTAAAACAGTTGTGGTATTAACTTATATCAGTTGTGTTATCGACTAATATCAAGTGTGATATTAACTGGCGCCCGAGCAGGGACCTGATGAGAAGGAAATCTTGTTAAGTCAGATTAGTACATCAGTACGACTCCATCAGTCCCAAAAACCCTGTTGCATTCTTTTGGTACGCGGATTTACTAAAGGCAACCTATAGGCGGACTACGCGTTCTGTCAAGGTCCAACCGCAGAACATCCTCTACGCGTGTGCATCGCAGGATCCCGAGTAACGACGTAAAAAGGACAACATCCGGATCACCAGGAGGAGTAGCCGTATCAAGTTAGCAATGTAAGTAGAGTTAAGTGAATCAGATTACCTAAACGAAATAAGGAGATAAGAAAACTAAAGCACAAATAATTCAAAGTAAAAATAGCGATAGGTTAAAAGCAAAAACAAAGTGAAAATGTTTAAAGAAATTGACGAAAGTCCCTGAATAAAATAAATAAGCGTAAAGCAATAAAATAAAATATCACTGCACTACCAATAAAAAAGCAGTATAACAAGCTCAATCTTGCGAATCCCAAGGGACCCTCCAAGGTAGAAGAGCAAAACCAGACACTGGTTTTCAACAATTAAAATAAATTAAATTCACTTTAAACAGAACACAGTTCTTTGATCACGTTCCTTTGCTAAAACTAAATAAAGTAAAATTCGAAATTAAAAGCAATTACAATTCATACGCAACCAAATAAGTTTAAAAAAGTTTTATGATTCATAATTTAAAAGTAAATTTCAATTGAATAAAATTTTTAATACGCGATTAAATTTTACTATAAAATAATTAAATTAGGAGTAAGTTTCAATATTAACGTGCTATAAAAATTTGCTATTAAACACTATTGATTATTAAGATCTATTTAAATTTTAAATCAAACATAAATTAACTAAATAATTGAACGAATTTATCAACAAATCTTAAGTAACACAATTTAAAATATTTTGTTCCCTCATTCATTTTATACACTTAAATAATTGATTCTATTGCTATAACCATACTTAGTTACGCGTAACCATACTAAACAAATTGACTATTCGATATCACAGTAATTCTTTATCTCAATGGAAATTTCTCCTTATGGCAAATTTCAACAATTTAATTAGACCACCAGTGCTCAACTTAGAAACAGAATCCGAGGCAATAAACCGAACAGAACCTAACGCACCTAATCTAATTCAACAACACAGACAGGTCGCAAGACAAGAAACACACCAACAAAACAGAAACATAATGGCACAGCCCGAACAACTAGCCGAAATCGTTCGTCAGATTCTGGCCGAACAACTCCCAACTCTCTTGCATCAAAGTCAAAGTTCTAGCTTTGATTTCGCAAATGTCGAGAGCCAGGGTATTAACCCAGAACATCAACATAATTTACAAGATTTAGACAAAGTCCCCGATATTGTAAGATCTTTGCATGATTTTTCCGGTGACCCAGCTGAATTCGGTTCCTGGAAAAGGAGTGTAGATAGAATATTAGAAACTTATGCTCACACCGTAGGCACAGCAAAGTATTTCGGTATTTTGCACACAATTCGAAATAAGATAAAAGGCATCGCAGACATTGCCCTCGATTCTTATAATGTCCCGTTGAACTGGACAGCAATCTCAAAGTGCTTAACATTACATTACGCAGACAAACGAGATATTTCCACCTTGGAATATCAAATGACAACAATATTCCAAAAGCCCAATCAGACAGTTGAAGAATTCCATCAAGTTGTTTACAGACATTTGTCTCTAATACTCAATAAAATAAGTTGCATGGAATTGGGCAGGGAATCAGAATTGGTTATGACCAAGTTGTACAGGGATAAAGCTTTAGATACCTTTATCCGAGGTCTCCGTGGCGACCTCCCCCGGTTGCTGGGCATAAAAGAACCCACTGACTTGCCATCTGCTTTGCACTTGTGCCTAAAGTTGGAAAACCAGACTTACCGTATCAATCACGCTTCGGGCAAAATTCAACAGAACACTTTTAGAAGCACACCTCAAGGGCCGCCTCCACGCCCACTACCTATACCCAATAATATGGGTTACCAAACCAGACCAATACTACCCCCCAGACCCATGCCAGCAGGAGTGTTTAATGCTAACTTTGGACACCCACAATACCGACCAGCACCGAATAATTTTGGGCAACAATTTCGACAAGCTCCGATAGAACAACCCCCATCACACCAACCGTATCCACCACCTCGTCCGATTGCAACAAAACCCCAACCACGACCAGAGCTAATGGACGTGGACAGAAGCCTTCACTCTAGGCAAATTAATTATATGAACCGGCCTCAATTTGATGCCTCTGGTAAACGACCCCTAATACCTATTACAGATCCAGCCAAAAGACAAAGAAATTTTAATATCCAAACTGAAATCGAACAATAAACTGAGGCAGAACAAGGAGCACCGACAATGGCCGATTACGAACAGACAGAATACACAGAAGTGATTGACAGCAATGACCAAGAACCAGAGCATGACTATTCCTCTCTCAATTTTTTAGGGTAACTGACTCTTCACTGCCATATTTTGAATGTAAGGTGAGGAGTGGAGAAATCTTAAAAATATTAATTGATACCGGCTCTAATCGAAATTATATTCAACCAAAACATGTCTCAAACCCGGTACTAAACAAAACCATATTCAATGCTGTCTCTGTAGGTGGCGATATAAAAATAACTCATCACAAAAACGCCAATTTATTTAACGATCTAAGTACAATAGTTAAATTTTTCCTATTACCAACTCTCAAAACTTTTGACGCGATATTAGGCAATGACAGCTTAAAAGAATTAGGCGCAGTCATTGACACAAAAAACCAAATGATGCATTTAAAAATTGGCACAATTATTCCCATTAAAGAAAAAAATTTGAATCAGTCAATGTAATAATACCAAGGTTGGATCACCTTACACACAATCAGCGATTTGAATTAAATCGCTTACTCAAAAATTACCCAACCTTATTTGCCGAACCGGATGACAAACTGACCTACCTCACAAATGTAAAAGCCGAAATACGAATAAATACTGACACACCAGTTTACTCTAGATTTTATCAGTACCCAATGGCTTTAAAAGCTGAGGTTGATAAACAGGTTAAAGACCTTTTAGAGAATGACATAATACGACCATCGCGTTCCCCATATAATTCACCTGTGTGGATCGTTCCAAAAAACAGGATGCTTCCAACGTAAAAAAATATAGAATGGTCATTGATTATAGAAAACTGAATAATGTAACAATACCTGACAAATACCCTATACCTGACATAAACGGAGTCATTGCACAGTTAGGTAATAACAAGCTTTTTTCCGTTTTAGACCTTAAAAGCGGATTTCACCAAATTCCATTAAAAGAGAAAGATATAGAAAAAACAGCATTTTCCGTAAACAATGGAAAGTACGAGTTTACTAGGCTCCCCTTTGGTTTAAAAAATGCCCCTTCAATATTCCAACGTGCCCTTGACGACATCCTTAGGGAACACATAGGAAACATTTGCTACATTTACATTGATGACATTATTGTTTTTAGCAAAGACGAAGAGTCTCATTGCAAAAATCTGAAAACGATTTTTGAAACACTAAGTGCAGCAAACGTTAAATGCCAACTAGACAAGTGCGAGTTCTTTAAGAACAAAGTAGAATTCTTAGGATTCGTTATATCAGATAAAGGAATAGAGACTAACCCAACAAAGGTAGAAGCCATAGCTAACTATCCGAGACCAAAGACCTTAAAGGAATTAAGATCCTTTCTTGGGTTATCAGGATACTACAGGAGGTTTATACTGGGCTATGCTACAATGGCCAAGCCACTGACTGATTTGCTTAGAGGGGAAGACGGACGCATTTCAAAGGGAATGTCGGCAAAGAAATTGATTCACTTAGACGATAAAGCAATAAAAGCCTTCGAACAGTTGCGCAGTACACTGATATCCAAAGATGTAATACTCCAATACCCAGACTTTGATAAGGAATTCACACTAACGACAGACGCCTCTGACTATGCGATAGGAGCAGTATTATCACAATCCAACAGACCAATTTCATTTATATCTAGAACACTTTCCAAAACTGAGGAACAATACGAAACGGCAAAGAAAGAAATGTTAGCAATACATTGGGCTGTTAATTTCTTCAAGGGATATCTTTACGGTGGTTCAAAGGTAAAAATCTATACCGATCACGAACCACTTACGCACGATTGCAACTGGAAAGGTGGGATAGCTATTAGAAGGTGGAAGTCTTATTTGGATGAATATAATAAAGAATTGCTCTACAATCCAGGGAAAGAAAATGTAGTAGCAGACGCACTATCGAGGGCACCAAGGCAAGTTGAAATTAATTCATTGACAGCAACTCAACATAGCGCTCAAAGTTCTAGCCACAATTTGATATCAAATGTTGAATCTCCGATTAATGTTTTTAAAAACCAAATTTTTATACTTAAAGAAGAGCCACCTGACTATAAATTTACCCTTCCATTTCCCACATTCCATAGGCATACAATATCGCAGCCAACATACTCGGACGATGATTTAATACAAATTTTAAGAAAACATCTTTATCCCACAGTCATTAATGGCATTCACACAACAGAAGATATAATGGGCCAAATACAACGAATTTATCCAGAACATTTTCGATCTTTTAAAGTCAGATTTAGTCAGAACCAGGTAGAAGACATAGTTAATGAAACAGATCAAGACGAACTTATCCTTAAAACTCATAATAGGGCACATAGAAATGCTGAAGAGAATAAAATCCAATTATCCGAAAAATGCTATTTTCCCAAAATGAAATCTAAAATTTTAACATTAGTAAAACAGTGTCAGGTGTGCAAGGAAGGAAAATATGATAGGCATCCCACAAACCCAGAAATAATGGAAACTCCAATTCCTGAGAAAAAAAACTGGTACTAACGGCAATTGACAAATTTTCTAAACTTGCGCAAGCAAAATTAATAAATTCAAAATCAATAGAAGACATAAGAAAACCCTTACATGACATCCTATTCTATTTTGGCGTACCAAAAATACGTCGTAATGGATAATGAAAAATCTTTTAATTCCGCTACAATAACTTTTATGATGAGAGATCAGCTGGGCATACAAATTTTTAAAGCACCCCCTTATAAAAGTTCCGTAAACGGACAAATAGAACGGTTTCATTCTACCCTCGCTGAAATTATGAGATGCTTAAAAACTAAACAGGTACACCGAACTTTTGAAGAACTATTAGATTCAGCTGTCTACGAATACAACTTCACAATTCACTCTGTAACAAAAAAAGCGTCCATTAGAAATATTTTTTGGCAGAAATATAACCACTGACCCAGGAGAATATGACAAAAGCAGACAAGATAACATCGAAAAACTGAAATCAAAACAAGCAACAGACTTAAAAAACCATAATGAAAAACGCAATAAGATCAAAGACTATGAGCCAGGGCAAATAGTGTTTATAAAGCAAAACACAAGACTAGGTTCTAAACTGTCCCCACGGTACAAGAAAGAAACAGTAAAGGAAAATAGACATACAACTATTATCACAGAAACAGGAAGAATCGTTCACAAGAGTAACATAAAACAAGAGTAATAATAAAATTTTTTTTTTTTTTAGTCCGATACTGCCTAGGGAAACATGTCCGTATTCGTCTGAAGTAAGAAACATAAAATGAAATAAAAAATTTTTTATAATAAATACCCTCTAACTCACAATTGTTGTCCGTTTGCGGGTATCGATCCGATCGTGAGGGATCGGCCTATACCCTTAACAAATTAATTCGTTCACTGAATAAATGATTTCATATACATTTTTATACCCTTGCAGAGGGTATATTAATTTTAGCCAGAAGTTTGCAACGCACCTTAGGAGACATCTCCGACCCTATAAAGTATATATATTCTGAATCAGCATCACCAGAGGAGTCGAAAAATGGATGTCCGTCTGTCCGTCCGTCCGTCCGTCCGTCCGTCCGTCCGTCCGTCCGTCTGTTGCAACGCAAACTAGTCTCTCAGTTTTTGAGCTATCTTCATGAAACTTGGCATACAAGCTTCTTATTGCTGTAGGCTGTAAATAAGTCGGAACGAGCCAGATCGGACCGATATATCGTATAGCTGTCATAGAAGCTATCGGCCGATTTTTGTTGTTTTTCAAGATATTGCAACAAGATTTGGCAAATCCTATTCTTATTACGTTCTTAATGTGCTGTCATATAGCTGCCATAGGAACAATCGGCTGAAATCAGGGTTTTCGTATGCAAAACTGTTTTGTTTTTGGAAATACCGCACATTATCAATACTTTTTAATGTTATACAGTAACCCGCCCTTAGTTTTTCCATTTAAATATCTGAGACGTTTATATTCTATAGCTGTTATAGGAACAATCAGTCAGTCCGTCTGTCTGTTGCAACTCAAATTAGTCCCCCAGTTATTGAGCTATCTTCATGAAACTTGGCACACAAGCTTATTATTGATGTAGGCTGTAAATAAGTCGGAACGAGCCAGATCGGACCGATATATCGTATAGCTGTCATAGAAGCTATCGGCCGATTTTTGTTGTTTTTCAAGATATTGCAACAAGATTTGGCAAATCCTAATCTTATTACGTTCTTAATGTGCTGTCAAAATTGTATCAAAATCGGACCACTATAACATATAGCTGCCATAGGAACAATCGGCTGAAATCAGGGTTTTCGTATGCAAACCTGTTTTGTTTTTGGAAATACCGCACATTATCAATACTTTTTAATGTTATACAGTAACCCGCCCTTAGTTTTTCCATTTAAATATCTGAGACGTTTATATTCTATAGCTGTTATAGGAACAATCAGTCAGTCCGTCCGTCTGTTGCAACTCAAATTAGTCCCCCAGTTATTGCTATCTTCATGAAACTTGGCACCCAAGCTTATTATTGATGTAGGCTGTAAATAAGTCGGAACGAGCCAGATCGGACCGATATATCGTATAGCTGTCATAGAAGCTATCGGCCGATTTTTGTTGTTTTTCAAGATATTGCAACAAGATTTGGCAAATCCTATTCTTATTACGTTCTTAATGTGCTGTCATATAGCTGCCATAGGAACAATCGGCTGAAATCAGGGTTTTCGTATGCAAACCTGTTTTGTTTTTGGAAATACCGCACATTATCAATACTTTTTAATGTTATACAGTAACCCGCCCTTAGTTTTTCCATTTAAATATCTGAGACGTTTATATTCTATAGCTGTTATAGGAACAATCAGTCAGTCCGTCTGTCTGAAGCAACTCAAATTAGTCCCCCAGTTATTGCTATCTTCATGAAACTTGGCACCCAAGCTTATTATTGATGTAGGCTGTAAATAAGTCGGAACGAGCCAGATCGGACCGATATATCGTATAGCTGTCATAGAAGCTATCGGCCGATTTTTGTTGTTTTTCAAGATATTGCAACAAGATTTGGCAAATCCTATTCTTATTACGTTCTTAATGTGCTGTCAAAATTGTATCAAAATCGGACCACTATAACATATAGCTGCCATAGGAACAATCGGCTGAAATCAGGGTTTTCGTATGCAAACCTGCTTTGTTTTTGGAAATACCGCACATTATCAATACTTTTTAATGTTATACAGTAACCCGCCCTTAGTTTTTCCATTTAAATATCTCAGACGTTTATATTCTTTAGCTGTTATAGGAACAATCAGTCAGTCCGTCTGTCTGTTGCAAGGCAAATTAGTCCCCCAGTTATTGAGCTATCTTCATGAAACTTTCTTATTTCTGCCCTCTTTAAATAAGTCGGAATGGGCCAGATCGGACTGATATATCGTATAGCTGTCATGGAGCCTATCGCCCGATTTTCGTTATATTTCAAGATATAGCTATCAGGCTTACCACATCCAAATCTAAGTGTGTCCCTAATAATAAAGTTCGAAATCGAACTTTTATAACTTATAACGATCAACGATCGGTCTAATGAAGGTTCATGTTGCAATTTTATTCTGAGTACTATTACATATAGTTGTTAAACAAAAAATCATGTAGCTGTTATTCAAACGCATTTTTGAATGAGAACTTTCCAAATTTATTTATATGTTATGACCAACAGATCCTTTACATCACAAAGACATTTCCTCATAACATTTTGTGTTAAGTATATAAGAAAACCAGGTATATACAAAAGCATTATAAAGGTAGAATGATTTTTTTTCGAAGCAGGTGTTTGATTCATAGCCTTAATCAGGTAAAAATCTTGACTTCCTGTACTGTTATAATTGTTCAATAAATACCACAGAAACCAGCAGCAATCCAAATATATTTTATATTTTGTATAACTGCAAGGGTATGAAACCTTCGGCAAGCCGAAGGTAGCCTTGCTTTCTTGTTTTTTCTTCTTCTCCTTTTCCCCATTACAGGATTTTCTTATTTTTAATGCTTCTGCCATTAGCATTGGCAAATATGGAAATCACTAATTACACCGACGCTCAAACCGTCTCAGTGTACAAAGGATTAGGGAAACTACAAATATCATCAACTAAATTAATCCATCTAATAGACCTAGAACAGCTAGAAACAGAATTGTACAAAATACGAGAACACACAATTAATGACTTAAAAGAAAGCTACCTCTACCATACACTAACACACGAAATAGTTCAGGCATTTACCGCATTAAGTACTCTGACCTCAAAATATCGCAAAGTTCGATCAATCAATTGGATTGGTTCAGCTTGGAAATTTGTGGCAGGAAATCCGGATCATGACGACTTAACTATGATCGAAAATAATTTAAATAGCCTTATAACTAACAATAACGATCAGGTAATAGTTAATAAACAACTGCAAAGTAGAATCAATAATTTAACAACAATCTCAAATATGCTTACGAACTCAATAAAAAAGGATATCAATTTTAACAATGAAATAGCAACAAGTCTGCAAAATCAGGTCAGATTGATAAAAGAAGAAATTGTAAACATTAAATATGCCATTCAATGGGCAAAAATTAACGTAATTAACACACTCCTTTTAAACGAATTTGAACTAAATGAAGTAAATAAAATATTTCAAAAAAACAATATTACCTCTTTATCAATCGAAGAAATGCTAGAATTTGTTGATGTTTCAGTATTACATAATAAAACAGCGATTATCTATATTATCAAAATACCAGAACTAGACCCCACTACCTATCAAGATATGTTGATAAAACCCGTTATAAAAAATAACTCTATTGTACACTTAGAAACGAATGAAATATTCATAGCACAAAAAGAAATCATTAATGTACCCAAAAACTGTAAAATATCCAATTACTTAAAAATATGTAAAAAAGAAAACACTGTAAATCTAAAACAAATAAAATGTATTGCTAAGTTAATTGAGGGAAAGGAAGCGCTGTGTGACTTCAGTAATGCAGAACATATTCAGGAAATAGAGGAGATCGATGGCAGCTTAATATTACTTAACAACTACACCGGCAACTTACCTGGTTCATTTCTGGAACGATACCCTTCAAATAAATAGCAAGCAATTCAACAATAAAGAAAAATCTATCCTAAAACCCGGAACACCAATAATTCAAATGTCACCCATAGAAGTGGAGAGGTTAAAAATTTTGTCATTGGAATCACTGGAGGCCCTCAACATCAAAAACACAAAGCACTTAAATAACATAACAACACACTCTACCATAAACCGCATCGCGATCCTGTGCTTACTGGGCACCGTCATACTTCTTTCAATAATCTCCAAAATCCACTTTAAGCCCAGAGAGAAAGTAACCATTCAAATTCAACAAGAGCTTCCCACGATTAATAATAAACTTAAAATAAATAATTTAAAGCCAAAGCCGATACAGCCCGAATTCAACAATATTCCCTATTTCTAACACCCACTTGAGGACAAGTAGGATCCTGAGGGGGGAGAGTTAACAACAGAAACTTTTGTTACTCCTCTCGACGGCCGATACAATGAACTCTTAGTACTTTGCCTGCAAGAATTGTGCAACAAAGTATTCTAAGAAAAACAAGAGTTCAAAATCCTAAATCAACAATATTATAAACATCCGCCGCGACGAACCCACGCAACACCGAAATTGCAGAGATTGCAATTCGATCCAGTTCAAACCACTCCAATGCTCCGCCTAGCTGCCGATCACGCCATCAGCGACGACGCCAACGTTCTGCCGACGCCTCTGCCAGACACCCACAGCTTACTTAGGGCTTACTCTAATTCTCAATGTTTAGTTCTTAATTCGAATCCGAAATAAATGGTCAACTCGCGAATTGGACTCGTGTTTTAATTATATCCGTAGTGATATTGAACTAAAACAGTTGTGGTATTAACTTATATCAGTTGTGTTATCGACTAATATCAAGTGTGATATTAACTTATATGTATGTATGTATAGGCGTCTCTTTCCCACATGCATAATTTATAACTGCAAAATAATAAAAGCAAAGGGCAACATCCAATAAGAATCGAGTGGAACTTGCATAGGCAAAACAAATTAGAGACGGAAAGAAATAAAAAGCAAGAACGCATTGTTCACATTTGGCACGTGTTTTTCCGAAGAATTGTAGCGGGTATATCACAGTCGAGTCAGCTCGACTGTATCCTTTCCGACTTGTTTTAGTTATGTGGCAACTTTTTTTTTAATTATGTGGCACCTTTTTTTTTTAAATTATGGTGCACATATAAATTATAATAATATAAATATTCATAGTGCAATTTTATCGGTCATCGCGTAAGAAATGCAGTGTTCGAGTGGTGATGGTAGTTGACTGTTAAGCGAGAGGTCCGGAATTCAACTCCTGGGTGCCGCAGCGCCTTATATTTATTTCTTTTGTATCTTATATTTTTTTTATTTTATAGTGTGTTGCAAAATTCAAAATAAATTTTTAGTATATTTAAAGCCACTTGGAATCGAAAGAGACATTGAGCAGCAACACAAAAACAAACGACAAATCTAATTAGATATGTTGAGATGTATTGTGAGGCAGCATATATGTATGTATGTATAGGCTTTTATAACTGCAAAATAATAAAAGCAAAGGGCAAGAACCAATAAGAATCGAGTGGAATTTGTATAGGCAAAACAAATTAGAGACGGAAAGAAATAAAAAGCAATTAAATATATATTGCTGCTGGTTTCTGTGGTATTTATTGAACAATTATAACAGTACAGGAAGTCAAGATTTTTACCTGATTAAGGCTATGAATCAAACACCTGCTTCGAAAAAAAATAATTCTACCTTTTTAATGCTTTTGTATATACCTGGATTTCTTATATACCTAACACAAAATGTTATGAGGAAATGTCTTTATGTTGTAAAGGATCTGTTGGTCATAAACTATAAATAAATTTGGAAAGTTCTCAATCAAAAATGCGTTTGAATAACAGCTACATGATTTTTTGTTTAACAGCTACATGTAATAGTACTCAGGTTTCCATAAAATTGCAAAATGAACCTTCATTAGACCGAACGTTGATCGTTATAAGTTATAAAAGTTCGATTTCGAACTTTATTATTAGGGGACACACTTAGATTTGGATGTGGTAAGCCTGATAGCTATATCTTGAAATATAACGAAAATCGGCCGATAGGCTCCATGACAGCTATACGATATATCAGTCCGATCTGGCCCGTTCCGACTTATTTAAAGAGGGCAGAAATAAGAAGCTTGTGAGCAAAGTTTCGTGAAGATAGCTCAATAACTGGGGGACTAATTTGCGTTGCAACAGACAGACGGACTGACTGATCGTTCCTATAGCAGCTATATAATATAAACGTCTGAGATATTTAAATGGAAAAACTAAGGGCGGGTTACTGTATAACATTAAAAAGTATTGATAATGTGCGGTATTTCCAAAAACAAAACAGGTTTGCATACAAAACCCTGATTTCAGCCGATTGTTCCTATGGCAGCTATATGTTATAGTGGTCCGATTTTGATACAATTTTGACAGCACATTAAGAACGTAATAAGAATAAGATTTGCCAAATCTTGTTGCAATATCTTGAAAAACAACAAAAATCGGCCGATAGCTTCTATGACAGCTATACGATATATCGGTCCGATCTGGCTCGTTCCGACTTATTTACAGCCTACAGCAATAAGAAGCTTGTGTGCCAAGTTTCATGAAGATAGCTCAAAAACTGAGAGACTAGTTTGCGTTGCAACAGACGGACGGACTTACTGATTGTTCCTATAACAGCTATAGAATATAAACGTCTGAGATATTTAAATGGAAAAACTAAGGGCGGGTTACTGTATAACATTAAAAAGTATTGATAATGTGCGGTATTTCCAAAAACAAAACAGGTTTGCATACAAAACCCTGATTTCAGCCGATTGTTCCTATGGCAGCTATATGTTATAGTGGTCCGATTTTGATACAATTTTGACAGCACATTAAAAACGTAATAAGAATAGGATTTGCCAAATCTTGTTGCAATATCTTGAAAAACAACAAAAATCGGCCGATAGCTTCTATGACAGCTATACGATATATCGGTCCGATCTGGCTCGTTCCGACTTATTTACAGCCTACAGCAATAAGAAGCTTGTGTGCCAAGTTTCATGAAGATAACTCAAAAACTGAGAGACTAGTTTGCGTTGCAACAGACGGACGGACGGACGGACGGACGGACGGACGGACGGACGGACAGACGGACGGACGGACGGACGGACAGACGGACATCCATTTTTCGACTCCTCTGGTGATGCTGATTCAGAATATATATACTTTATAGGGTCGGAGATGTCTCCTAAGGTGCGTTGCAAACTTCTGGCTAAAATTAATATACCCTATGCAAGGGTATAAAAATATGAGATACGAAAAAAAAAAATTTAAAAAAAAATAAATAAGTCGGCCGCCGCACCCAGGAGTTGAACTCCGAACCTCTCGCTTAACAGTCAACTACCATCACCACTCGATCACTGAATTTCTTACGCAATGACCAATAAAATTGCATTATGAATATTTTCAGTGCACATAATTAAAAACAAGAAAGCAAGGCAACCTTCGGCTTGCTGAAGGTTTCATACCCTTGCAGTTATACAAAATATAAAATATATTTGGATTGCTGCTGGTTTCTGTGGTATTTATTGAAGAATTATAACAGTACATCGATTATATCATCCTCTTATAATTTCACATACTCAGCCTCCTCACCACGACAAGGTCGCAATCCTCGAGGAGGAATATATACAATCCTTAAACAACATTGCACATATATTCTTTATTTACAATAATAAAATAAATTAATTAACTAAATATTTAAAAATAAATTATTAAATTAGTGATTATAGCTAAGGAACACGCCGTCATGGTGACTATATGGAGTTTGATAAGTGATTGCGGCAGCACCGCTTACTGTGTTATCACAAAATATCCAATCAATTTGAGTTAAATGTTTTATTGGTGGCATATTTAACAATGGATATAACCCCTTATTATTCAAAGTAGACTCGAACTCGAGCCCATAAATCGAAAAAAAGTCGATTGTAGCTGCAAATATAGCTCTACAGCAATCATTTTTTGCCATGTGTTGGCAAAGTTTCAATAAGATCGGCCGATAAATAAGGAAGATATTCAAGAAATAGTATTGCACTGTGGCCATGTGCTTATGTCGGTTTTTCCTAATGTCAGTACCCGAGTTCATCTCCAGCAGCAGACAACTTTTTTTAATTATGTGGCAACTTTTTTTTTTAATTATGTGCACCGAAAATATTCATAGTGCAATTTTATCGGTCATCGCGTAAGAAATGCAGTGGTCGAGTGGAGATGGTAGTTGACTGTTAAGCGAGAGGTCCGGAGTTCAACTCCTGGGTGCCGCGGCGACTTATATTTATTTTTTTTTGTATCTTATATTTATACCCTTGCAGAGGGTATATTAATTTTAGCCAGAAGTTTGCAACGCACCTTAGAGACCTCCGACATCTCCGACCCTATAAAGTATATATATTCTGAATCAGCATCACCAGAGGAGTCGAAAAATGGATGTCCGTCTGTCCGTCCGTCCGTCCGTCTGTTGCAACGCAAACTAGTCTCTCAGTTTTTGAGTTATCTTCATGAAACTTGGCACACAAGCTTCTTATTGCTGTAGGCTGTAAAAAGTCGGAACGAGCCAGATCGGACCGATATATCGTATAGCTGTCATAGAAGCTATCGGCCGATTTTTGTTGTTTTTCAAGATATTGCAACAAGATTTGGCAAATCTTATTCTTATTACGTTTTTAATGTGCTGTCAAAATTGTATCAAATTGTATAATCGGACCACTATAACATATAGCTGTCATAGGAACAATCGGCTGAAATCAGGGTTTTTGCATGCAAACCTGTTTTGTTTTTGGAAATACCGCACATTATCAATACTTTTTAATGTTATACAGTAACCCGCCCTTAGTTTTTCCATTTAAATATCTCAGACGTTTATATTATATAGCTGTTAAAGGAACAATCAGTCAGTCCGTCTGTCTGCTGCAACTCAAATTAGTCCCCCCCTTATTATTGAGCTATCTTCATGAAACTTTTCTCCCAAGCTTCTTATTTCTGCCCTCTTTTAATAAGTCGGAACGGGCCAGATCGGACTGATATATCGTATAGCTGTCATGAAGCCTATCGGCCGATTTTCGTTATATTTCAAGATATAGCTATCAGGCTTACCACATCCAAATCTAAGTGTGTCCCTAATAATAAAGTTCGAAATCGAACTTTTATAACTTATAACGATCAACGATCGGCCTAATGAAGGTTCATGTTGCAATTTTATGGAAATCTGAGTACTATTACATGTAGCTGTTAAACAAAAAATCATGAAGCTGTTATTCAAACGCATTTTTGAATGAGAACTTTCCAAATTTAGATTTTATGACCAACAGATCCTTTACAAAGACATTTCCTCATAACATTTTGTGTTAAGTATATAAGAAATCCAGGTATATACAAAAGCATTAAAAAGGTAGAATTATTTTTTTTCGAAGCAGGTGTTTGATTCATAGCCTTAATCAGGTAAAAATCTTGACTTCCTGTATTGTTGTAATTGTTCAATAAATACCACAGAAACCAGCAGCAATCCAAATATATTTTATATTTTGTATAACTGCAAGGGTATGAAACCTTCGGCAAGCCGAAGGTAGCCTTGCTTTCTTGTTTTTATACCCTTGCATAGGGTATATTAATTTTAGCCAGAAGTTTGCAACGCACCTTAGGAGACATCTCCGACCCTATAAAGTATATATATTCTGAATCAGCATCACCAGAGGAGTCGAAAAATGGATGTCCGTCTGTCCGTCCGTCCGTCTGTTGCAACGCAAACTAGTCTCTCAGTTTTTGAGTTATCTTCATAAAACTTGGCACACAAGCTTCTTATTGCTGTAGGCTGTAAATAAGTCGGAACGAGCTAGATCGGACCGATATATCGTATAGCTGTCATAGAAGCTATCGGCCGATTTTTGTTGTTTTTCAAGATATTGCAACAAGATTTGGCAAATCCTATTCTTATTACGTTTTTAATGTGCTGTCAAAATTGTATCAAAAATCGGACCACTATAACATATAGCTGCCATAGGAACAATCGGCTGAAATCAGGGTTTTTGTATGCAAACCTGTTTTGTTTTTGGAAATACCGCACATTATCAATACTTTTTAATGTTATACAGTAACCCGCCCTTAGTTTTTCCATTTAAATATCTCAGACGTTTATATTCTATAGCTGTTATAGGAACAATCAGTAAGTCCGTCCGTCTGTTGCAACGCAAACTAGTCTCTCAGTTTTTGAGCTATCTTCATGAAACTTGGCACACAAGCTTCTTATTGCTGTAGGCTGTAAATAAGTCGGAACGAGCCAGATCGGACCGATATATCGTATAGCTGTCATAGAAGCTATCGGCCGATTTTTGTTGTTTTTCAAGATATTGCAACAAGATTTGGCAAATCTTATTCTTATTACGTTCTTAATGTGCTGTCAAAATTGTATCAAAATCGGACCACTATAACATATAGCTGCCATAGGAACAATCGGCTGAAATCAGGGTTTTTGTATGCAAACCTGTTTTGTTTTTGGAAATACCGCACATTATCAATACTTTTTAATGTTATACAGTAACCCGCCCTTAGTTTTTCCATTTAAATATCTCAGACGTTTATATTATATAGCTGCTATAGGAACAATCAGTCAGTCCGTCTGTCTGTTGCAACGCAAATTAGTCCCCCAGTTATTGAGCTATCTTCACGAAACTTTGCTCACAAGCTTCTTATTTCTGCCCTCTTTAAATAAGTCGGAACGGGCCAGATCGGACTGATATATCGTATAGCTGTCATGGAGCCTATCGGCCGATTTTCGTTATATTTCAAGATATAGCTATCAGGCTTACCACATCCAAATCTAAGTGGGTCCCTAATAATAAAGTTCGAAATCGAACTTTTATAACTTATAACGATCAACGTTCGGTCTAATGAAGGTTCATTTTGCAATTTTATGGAAACCTGAGTACTATTACATGTAGCTGTTAAACAAAAAATCATGTAGCTGTTATTCAAACGCATTTTTGATTGAGAACTTTCCAAATTTATTTATAGTTTATGACCAACAGATCCTTTACAACACAAAGACATTTCCTCATAACATTTTGTGTTAGGTATATAAGAAATCCAGGTATATACAAAAGCATTAAAAAGGTAGAATTATTTTTTTTCGAAGCAGGTGTTTGATTCATAGCCTTAATCACGTAAAAATCTTGACTTCCTGTACTGTTATAATTGTTCAATAAATACCACAGAAACCAGCAGCAATCCAAATATATTTTATATTTTGTATAACTGCAAGGGTATGAAACCTTCGGCAAGCCGAAGGTAGCCTTGCTTTCTTGTTTATACCCTTGCATAGGGTATATTAATTTTAGCCAGAAGTTTGCAACGCACCTTAGGAGACATCTCCGACCCTATAAAGTATATATATTCTGAATCAGCATCACCAGAGGAGTCGAAAAATGGATGTCCGTCTGTCCGTCCGTCCGTCCGTCTGTTGCAACGCAAACTAGTCTCTCAGTTTTTGAGTTATCTTCATGAAACTTGGCACACAAGCTTCTTATTGCTGTAGGCTGTAAAAAAGTCGGAACGAGCCAGATCGGACCGATATATCGTATAGCTGTCATAGAAGCTATCGGCCGATTTTTGTTGTTTTTCAAGATATTGCAACAAGATTTGGCAAATCTTATTCTTATTACGTTTTTAATGTGCTGTCAAAATTGTATCAAATTGTATAATCGGACCACTATAACATATAGCTGTCATAGGAACAATCGGCTGAAATCAGGGTTTTTGCATGCAAACCTGTTTTGTTTTTTGGAAATACCGCACATTATCAATACTTTTTAATGTTATACAGTAACCCGCCCTTAGTTTTTCCATTTAAATATCTCAGACGTTTATATTATATAGCTGTTAAAGGAACAATCAGTCAGTCCGTCTGTCTGCTGCAACTCAAATTAGTCCCCCAGTTATTGAGCTATCTTCATGAAACTTTTCTCCCAAGCTTCTTATTTCTGCCCTCTTTTAATAAGTCGGAACGGGCCAGATCGGACTGATATATCGTATAGCTGTCATGAAGCCTATCGGCCGATTTTCGTTATATTTCAAGATATAGCTATCAGGCTTATCACATCCAAATCTAAGTGTGTCCCTAATAATAAAGTTCGAAATCGAACTTTTATAACTTATAACGATCAACGATCGGCCTAATGAAGGTTCATGTTGCAATTTTATGGAAACCTGAGTACTATTACATATAGCTGTTAAACAAAAAATCATATAGCTGTTATTCAAACGCATTTTTGAATGAGAACTTTCCAAATTTATTTATATTTTATGACCAACAGATCCTTTACAACACAAAGACATTTCCTCATAATATTTTGTGTTAAGTATATAAGAAATCCAGGTATGTACAAAAGCATTAAAAGGTAGAATTATTTTTTTTCGAAGCAGGTGTTTGATTCATAGCCTTAATCATGTAAAAATCTTGACTTCCTGTACTGTTATAATTGTTCAATAAATACCACAGAAACCAGCAGCAATGCAAATATATTTTATATTTTGTATAACTGCAAAGGGTATGAAACCTTCGGCAAGCCGAAGGTAGCCTTGCTTTCTTGTTTTATTTTATAGTGTGTTGCAAAATTCAAAATAAATTTTTAGTATATTTAAAACCACTTAGAATCGAAAGAGACATTGAGCAGCAACACAAAAAACAAACGACAAATCTAATTAGATATGTTGAGATGTATTGTGAGGAAGAATATATGTATGTGTGTATAGTCTTCTCTTTCACACACGCATAATTTATAACTGCAAAGTAATAAAAGCAAAAGGCAACATCCAGTAAGAATCGAGTGGAACTTGTATAGGCAAAACAAATTAGAGACGGAAAGAAATAAAAAGCAAGAACGCATTGTTCACATTTGGCACGTGTTTTTCCGAAGAATTGTAGCGGGTATATCACAGTCGAGTCAGCTCGACTGTAGCCTTTCCGACTTGTTTTAATTATGTGGCAACTTTTTATACCCTTGCAGAGGGTATATTAATTTTAGCCAGAAGTTTGCAACGCACCTTAGGAGACATCTCCGACCCTATAAAGTATATATATTCTGAATCAGCATCACCAGAGGAGTCGAAAAATGGATGTCCGTCTGTCCGTCCGTCCGTCCGTCCGTCCGTCTGTTGCAACGCAAACTAGTCTCTCAGTTTTTGAGCTATCTTCATGAAACTTGGCACACAAGCTTATTATTGCTGTAGGCTGTAAATAAGTCGGAACGAGCCAGATCGGACCGATATATCGTATAGCTGTCATAGAAGCTATCTGCCGATTTTTGTTGTTTTTCAAGATATTGCAACAAGATTTGGCAAATCCTATTCTTATTACGTTCTTAATGTGCTGTCAAAATTGTATCAAAATCGGACCATTATAACATATAGCTGCCATAGGAACAATCGGCTGAAATCAGGGTTTTTGTATGCAAACCCGTTTTGTTTTTGGAAATACCGAACATTATCAATACTTTTTAATGTTATACAGTAACCCGCCCTTAGTTTTTCCATTTAAATATCTCAGACGTTTATATTCTATAGCTGTTATAGGAACAATCAGTCAGTCCGTCTGTCTGTTGCAACTCAAATTAGTCCCCCAGTTATTGAGCTATCTTCATGAAACTTGGCACACAAGCTTATTATTGCTGTAGGCTGTAAATAAGTCGGAACGAGCCAGATCGGACCGATATATCGTATAGCTGTCATAGAAGCTATCTGCCGATTTTTGTTGTTTTTCAAGATATTGCAACAAGATTTGGCAAATCCTATTCTTATTACGTTCTTAATGTGCTGTCAAAATTGTATCAAAATCGGACCATTATAACATATAGCTGCCATAGGAACAATCGGCTGAAATCAGGGTTTTTGTATGCAAACCCGTTTTGTTTTTGGAAATACCGAACATTATCAATACTTTTTAATGTTATACAGTAACCCGCCCTTAGTTTTTCCATTTAAATATCTCAGACGTTTATATTCTATAGCTGTTATAGGAATAATCAGTCAGTCCGTTTGTCTGTTGCAACGCAAATTAGTCCCCCAGTTATTGAGCTATCTTCATGAACCTTGGCACACAAGCTTATTATTGCTGTAGGCTGTAAATAAGTCGGAACGAGCCAGATCGGACCGATATATCGTATAGTTGTCATAGAAGCTATCGGCCGATTTTTGTTTTTCAAGATATTGCCACAAGATTTGGCAAATCCTATTCTTATTACGTTCTTAATGTGCTGTCAAAATTGTATCAAAATCGGACCACTATAACATATAGCTGCCATAGGAACAATCGGCTGAAATCAGGGTTTTTGTATGCAAACCTGTTTTGTTTTTGGAAATACCGCACATTATCAATACATTTTAATGTTTTACAGTACCCCGCCCTTAGTTTTTCCATTTAAATATCTCAGACGTTTATATTCTATAGCTGTTATAGGAACAATCAGTCAGTCCGTCTGTCTGTTGCAACTCAAATTAGTCCCCCAGTTATTGAGCTATCTTCATGAAACTTGGCACACAAGCTTATTATTGCTGTAGGCTGTAAATAAGTCGGAACGAGCCAGATCGGACCGATATATCGTATAGCTGTCATAGAAGCTATCGGCCGATTTTTGTTGTTTTTCAAGATATAGCAACAAGATTTGGCAAATTCTATTCTTATTACGTTCTTAATGTGCTGTCAAAATTGTATCAAAATCGGACCACTATAACATATAGCTGCCATAGGAACAATCGGCTGAAATCAGGGTTTTTGTATGCAAACCTGTTTTGTTTTTGGAAATACCGCACATTATCAATACTTTTTAATGTTATACAGTACCCCGCCCTTATTTTTTCCATTTAAATATCTCAGACGTTTATATTCTATAGCTGTTATAGGAACAATCAGTCAGTCCGTCAGAAGTTTATGTTATATACATAGCTGTTATAGGAACAATCAGTCAGTTCGTCTGTATGTTGGAACTCAAATTAGTCCCCCAGTTATTGAGCTATCTACATGAAACTTGGCACACAAGCTTATTATTGCTGTAGGCTGTAAATAAGTCGGAACGAGCCAGATCGGACTGATATATCGTATAGCTGTCATAGAAGCTATCGGCCAATTTTTGTTGTTTTTCAAGATATTGCAACAAGATTTGGCAAATCTTAATCTTATTACGTTCTTAATGTGCTGTCAAAATTGTATCAAATTGTATAATCGGACCACTATAACATATAGCTGTCATAGGAACAATCGGCTGAAATCAGGGTTTTTGTATGCAAACCTGTTTTGTTTTTGGAAATACCGCACATTATCAATACTTTTTAATGTTATACAGTAACCCGCCCTTAGTTTTTCCATTTAAATATCTCAGACGTTTATATTATATAGCTGTTATAGGAACAATCAGTCAGTCCGTCTGTCTGTTGCAACTCAAATTAGTCCCCCCCTTATTATTGAGCTATCTTCATGAAACTTTTCTCCCAAGCTTCTTATTTCTGCCCTCTTTTAATAAGTCGGAACGGGCCAGATCGGACTGATATATCGTATAACTGTCATGAAGCCTATCGGCCGATTTTCGTTATATTTCAAGATATAGCTATCAGGCTTACCACATCCAAATCTAAGTGTGTCCCTAATAATAAAGTTCGAAATCGAACTTTTATAACTTATAACGATCAACGATCGGCCTAATGAAGGTTCATGTTGCAATTTTATGGAAATCTGAGTACTATTACATGTAGCTGTTAAACAAAAAATCATGAATCTGTTATTCAAACGCATTTTTGAATGAGAACTTTCCAAATTTAAATTTTATGACCAACAGATCCTTTACAAAGACATTTCCTCATAACATTTTTTTTTATGTATATAAGAAATCCAGGTATATACAATTGCATTAAAAAGGTAGAATTATTTTTTTCGAAGCAGGTGTTTGATTCATAGCCTTAATCAGGTAAAAATCTTGACTTCCTGTATTGTTATAATTGTTCAATAAATACCACAGAAACCAGCAGCAATCCAAATATATTTTATATTTTGTATAACTGCAAGGGTATGAAACCTTCGGCAAGCCGAAGGTAGCCTTGATTTCTTGTTTTAATTATGTGCACCGAAAATATTCATAGTGCAATTTTATCGGTCATCGCGTAAGAATTGCAGTGGTCGAGTGGTGATGGTAGTTGACTGTTAAGCGAGAGGCCCGGAGTTCAACTCCTGGGTGCCGCGGCGACTTACATTTATTTTTTTTTGAATCTTATATTTATACCCTTGCAGAGGGTATATTAATTTTAGCCAGAAGTTTGCAACGCACCTTAGGAGACATCTCCGACCCTATAAAGTATATATATTCTGAATCAGCATCACCAGAGGAGTCGAAAAATGGATGTCCGTCTGTCCGTCCGTCCGTCCGTCTGTCCGTCCGTCCGTCCGTCCGTCCTTCCGTCCGTCCGTCTGTTGCAACGCAAACTAGTCTCTCAGTTTTTGAGCTATCTTCATGAAACTTGGCACACAAGCTTATTATTGCTGTAGGCTGTAAATAAGTTGGAACGAGCCAGATCGGACCGATATATCGTATAGCTGTCATAGAAGCTATCGGCCGATTTTTATTGTTTTCAAGATATTGCAACAAGATTTGGCAAATCCTATTCTTATTACGTTTTTAATGTGCTGTCAAAATTGTATCAAAATCGGACCACTATAACATATAGCTGCCATAGGAACAATCGGCTGAAATCAGGGTTTTTGTATGCAAACCTGTTTTGTTTTTGGAAATACCGCACATTATCAATACTTTTTAATGTTATACAGTAACCCGCCCTTAGTTTTTCCATTTAAATATCTCAGACGTTTATATTATATAGCTGCTATAGGAACAATCAGTCAGTCCGTCTGTCTGTTGCAACGCAAATTAGTCCCCAGTTATTGAGCTATCTTCACGAAACTTTGCTCACAAGCTTCTTATTTCTGCCCTCTTTAAATAAGTCGGAACGGGCCAGATCGGACTGATATATCGTATAGCTGTCATGGAGCCTATCGGCCGATTTTCGTTATATTTCAAGATTTAGCTATCAGGCTTACCACATCCAAATCTAAGTGTGTCCCTAATAATAAAGTTCGAAATCGAACTTTTATAACTTATAACGATCAACGTTCGGTCTAATGAAGGTTCATTTTGCAATTTTATGGAAACCTGAGTACTATTACATGTAGCTGTTAAACAAAAAATCATGTAGCTGTTATTCAAACGCATTTTTGATTGAGAACTTTCCAAATTTATTTATAGTTTATGACCAACAGATCCTTTACAACACAAAGACATTTCCTCATAACATTTTGTGTTAGGTATATAAGAAATCCAGGTATGTACAAAAGCATTAAAAGGTAGAATTATTTTTTTTCGAAGCAGGTGTTTGATTCATAGCCTTAATCATGTAAAAATCTTGACTTCCTGTACTGTTATAATTGTTCAATAAATACCACAGAAACCAGCAGCAATCCAAATATATTTTATATTTTGTATAACTGCAAAGGGTATGAAACCTTCGGCAAGCCGAAGGTAGCCTTGCTTTCTTGTTTTTATTTTATAGTGTGTTGCAAAATTCAAAATAAATTTTTAGTATATTTAAAGCCACTTAGAATCGAAAGAGACATTGAGCAGCAACACAAAAAACAAACGACAAATCTAATTAGATATGTTGAGATGTGTGTTGACAAAGTTTCAATAAGATCGGCCGATAAATAAGGAAGATATTCAAGAAATAGTATTGCACTGTGGCCATGTGCTTATGTCGGTTTTTCCTAATGTCAGTACCCGAGTTCAACTCCAGCAGCAGACAAATTTTTACACCCGCTACTCGAATAGTATAAGGGTATTATAACTTTGTGCTAACCGGAAATGTTTGTAACAGGCAGAAGGAGAAATCTCCGACCCCATAAAGTATATATATTCTGAATCAGCATGAACAGCCGAGTCGATATAGCCATGTCCGTCTGTCCGTCTGTCCGTCTGTCTGTCTGTCCGTCCGTATGAAAACCTAGATCTCAGCTATTATAAGAGCTAGAGCTACCAAATTTGGAGACAATATGTGTTAATTCTGCACGCAGATCAAGTTTATTTTGGATTTTTGCCACGCCTACATCCGCCCCCATAAATCGAAAAAAAAAGTCGATTGTAGCTGCAAATATAGCTCTACAGCAATCATTTTTATACCCTTGCATAGGGTATATTAATTTTAGCCAGAAGTTTGCAACGCACCTTAGGAGACATCTCCGACCCTATAAAGTATATATATTCTGAATCAGCATCACCAGAGGAGTCGAAAAATGGATGTCCGTCTGTCCGTCCGTCCGTCCGTCCGTCTGTTGCAACGCAAACTAGTCTCTCAGTTTTTGAGTTATCTTCATGAAACTTGGCACACAAGCTTCTTATTGCTGTAGGCTGTAAATAAGTCGGAACGAGCCAGATCGGACCGATATAGCGTATAGCTGTCATAGAAGCTATCGGCCGATTTTTGTTGTTTTTCAAGATATTGCAACAAGATTTGGCAAATCCTATTCATATTACGTTTTTAATGTGCTGTCAAAATTGTATCAAAATCGGACCACTATAACATATAGCTGCCATAGGAACAATCGGCTGAAATCAGGGTTTTTGTATGCAAACCTGTTTTGTTTTTGGAAATACCGCACATTATCAATACTTTTTAATGTTATACAGTAACCCGCCCTTAGTTTTTCCATTTAAATATCTCAGACGTTTATATTATATAGCTGCTATAGGAACAATCAGTCAGTCCGTCTGTCTGTTGCAACGCAAATTAGTCCCCCAGTTATTGAGCTATCTTCACGAAACTTTGCTCACAAGCTTCTTATTTCTGCCCTCTTTAAATAAGTCGGAACGGGCCAGATCGGACTGATATATCGTATAGCTGTCATGGAGCCTATCGGCCAATTTTCGTTATATTTCAAGATATAGCTATCAGGCTTACCACATCCAAATCTAAGTGTGTCCCTAATAATAAAGTTCGAAATCGAACTTTTATAACTTATAACGATCAACGTTCGGTCTAATGAAGGTTCATTTTGCAATTTTATGGAAACCTGAGTACTATTACATGTAGCTGTTAAACAAAAAATCATGTAGCTGTTTCAAACGCATTTTTGATTGAGAACTTTCCAAATTTATTTATAGTTTATGACCAACAGATCCTTTACAACACAAAGACATTTCCTCATAACATTTTGTGTTAGGTATATAAGAAATCCAGGTATATACAAAAGCATTAAAAAGGTAGAATTATTTTTTTCGAAGCAGGTGTTTGATTCATAGCCTTAATCAGGTAAAAATCTTGACTTCCTGTACTGTTATAATTGTTCAATAAATACCACAGAAACCAGCAGCAATCCAAATATATTTTATATTTTGTATAACTGCAAGGGTATGAAACCTTCGGCAAGCCGAAGGTAGCCTTGCTTTCTTGTTATACATGTGATAAAAACCACCATGCGGGTGTGTTGACAAAGTTTCAATAAGATCGGCCGATAAATAAGGAAGATATTGAAGAAATTGTATTGCACTGTGGCCATGTGCTTATGTCGGTTTTTCCTAATGTCAGTACCCGAGTTCAACTCCAGCAGCAAACAACTTTTTACACCCGCTACTCGAAGAGTATAAGGGTATTATAACTTTGTGCCAACCGGAAATGTTTGTAATCAACTTTTTATACCCTTGCAGAGGGTATATTAATTTTAGCCAGAAGTTTGCAACGCATCTTAGGAGACATCTCCGACCCTATAAAGTATATATATTCTGAATCAGCATCACCAGAGGAGTCGAAAAATGGATGTCCGTCTGTCCGTCCGTCCGTCCGTCCGTCCGTCCGTCCGTCTGTTGCAGCGCAAACTAGTCTCTCAGTTTTTGAGCTATCTTCATGAAACTTGGCACACAAGCTTATTATTGCTTTAGGCTGTAAATAAGTCGGAACGAGCCAGATCGGACCGATATATCGTATAGCTGTCATAGAAGCTATCGGCCGATTTTTGTTGTTTTTCAAGATATTGCAACAAGATTTGGCAAATCCTATTCTTATTACGTTTTTAATGTTCTGTCAAAATTGTATAAAATCGGATTACTATAACATATAGCTGCCATAGGAACAATCGACTGAAATCAGGGTTTTTGTATGCAAACTTGTTTTGTTTTTGGAAATACCGCACATTATCAATACTTTTTAATGTTATACAGTAACCCGCCCTTAGTTTTTCCATTTAAATATCTCAGACGTTTATATTCTATAGCTGTTATAGGAACAATCAGTCAGTCCGTCCGTCTGTTGCAACGCAAACTAGTCTCTCAGTTTTTGAGTTATCTTCATGAAACTTGGCACACAAGCTTCTTATTGCTGTAGGCTGTAAAAAAGTCGGAACGAGCCAGATCGGACCAATATATCGTATAGCTGTCATAGAAGCTATCGGCCGATTTTTGTTGTTTTTCAAGATAACATATAGCTGCCATAGGAACAATCGGCTGAAATCAGGGTTTTTGTATGCAAACCTGTTTTGTTTTTGGAAATACCGTACATTATCAATACTTTTTAATGTTATAAAGTAGCCCGCCCTTAGTTTTTCCATTTAAATATCTCAGAAGTTTATATTATATACATAGCTGTTATAGGAACAATCAGTCAGTTCGTCTGTATGTTGGAACTCAAATTAGTCCCCCAGTTATTGAGCTATCTACATGAAACTTGGCACACAAGCTTATTATTGCTGTAGGCTGTAAATAAGTCGGAACGAGCCAGATCGGACCGATATATCGTATAGCTGTCATAGAAGCTATCGGCCGATTTTTGTTGTTTTTCAAGATATTGCAACAAGATTTGGCAAATCCTATTCTTATTACGTTTTTAATGTTCTGTCAAAATTGTATAAAATCGGATTACTATAACATATAGCTGCCATAGGAACAATCGACTGAAATCAGGGTTTTTGTATGCAAACCTGTTTTGTTTTTGGAAATACCGCACATTATCAATACTTTTTAATGTTATACAGTAACCCGCCCTTAGTTTTTCCATTTAAATATCTCAGACGTTTATATTATATAGCTGTTATAGGAACAATCAGTCAGTCCGTCTGTCTGTTGCAACTCAAATTAGTCCCCCCCTTATTATTGAGCTATCTTCATTGAAACTTTGCTCATAAGCTTCTTATTTCTGCCCTCTTTAAATAAGTCGGAATGGACCAGATCGGACTGATATATCGTATAGCTGTCATGGAGCCTACGGCCGATTTTCGTTATATTTCAAGATATAGCTATCAGGCTTATCACATCCAAATCTAAGTGTGTCCCTAATAATAAAGTTCGAAATCGAACTTTTATAACTTATAACGATCAACGATCGGCCTAATGAAGGTTCATGTTGCAATTTTATGGAAACCTGAGTACTATTACATATAGCTGTTAAACAAAAAATCATATAGCTGTTATTCAAACGCATTTTTGAATGAGAACTTTCCAAATTTATTTATATTTTATGACCAACAGATCCTTTACAACACAAAGACATTTCCTCATAATATTTTGTGTTAAGTATATAAGAAATCCAGGTATGTACAAAAAGGTAGAATTATTTTTTTTCGAAGCAGGTGTTTGATTCATAGCCTTAATCATGTAAAAATCTTGACTTCCTGTACTGTTATAATTGTTCAATAAATACCACAGAAACCAGCAGCAATCCAAATATATTTTATATTTTGTATAACTGCAAGGGTATGAAACCTTCGGCAAGCCGAAGGTAGCCTTGCTTTCTTGTTTTTATTTTATAGTGTGTTGCAAAATTCAAAATAAATTTTTAGTATATTTAAAGCCACTTAGAATCGAAAGAGACATTGAGCAGCAACACAAAAAACAAACGACAAATCTAATTAGATATGTTGAGATGTGTGTTGACAAAGTTTCAATAAGATCGGCCGATAAATAAGGAAGATATTCAAGAAATAGTATTGCACTGTGGCCATGTGCTTATGTCGGTTTTTCCTAATGTCAGTACCCGAGTTCAACTCCAGCAGCAGACAACTTTTTATACCCTTGCATAGGGTATATTAATTTTAGCCAGAAGTTTGCAACGCACCTTAGGAGACATCTCCGACCCTATAAAGTATATATATTCTGAATCAGCATCACCAGAGGAGTCGAAAAATGGATGTCCGTCTGTCCGTCCGTCCGTCCGTCCGTCCGTCTGTTGCAACGCAAACTAGTCTCTCAGTTTTTGAGTTATCTTCATGAAACTTGGCACACAAGCTTCTTATTGCTGTAGGCTGTAAATAAGTCGGAACGAGCCAGATCGGACCGATATATCGTATAGCTGTCATAGAAGCTATCGGCCGATTTTTGTTGTTTTTCAAGATATTGCAACAAGATTTGGCAAATCTTATTCTTATTAAGTTCTTAATGTGCTGTCAAAATTGTATCAAATTGTATAATCGGACCACTAAAACATATAGCTGCCATAGGAACAATCGGCTGAAATCAGGGTTTTTGTATGCAAACCTGTTTTGTTTTTGGAAATACCGCACATTATCAATACTTTTTAATGTTATACAGTAACCCGCCCTTAGTTTTACCATATAAATATCTCAGACGTTTATATTCTATAGCTGTTATAGGAACAATCAGTCAGTCCGTCTGTCTATTGCAACGCAAAGTAGTCCCACAGTTATTGGGCTATCTTCATGAAACTTTGCTCACAAGCTTCTTATTTCTGCCCTCTTTAAATAAGTCGGAATGGACCAGATCGGACTGATATATCGTATAGCTGTCATGGAGCCTATCGGCCGATTTTCGTTATATTTCAAGATATAGCTATCAGGCTTATCACATCCAAATCTAAGTGTGTCCCTAATAATAAAGTTCGAAATCGAACTTTTATAACTTATAACGATAAACGATCGTGAAGGTTCATGTTGCAATTTTATGGAAACCTGAGTACTATTACATATAGCTGTTAAACAAAAAATCATATAGCTGTTATTCAAACGCATTTTTGAATGAGAACTTTCCAAATTTATTTATATTTTATGACCAACAGATCCTTTACAACACAAAGACATTTCCTCATAATATTTTGTGTTAAGTATATAAGAAATCCAGGTATGTACAAAAGCATTAAAAGGTAGAATTATTTTTTTTCGAAGCAGGTGTTTGATTCATAGCCTTAATCATGTAAAAATCTTGACTTCCTGTACTGTTATAATTGTTCAATAAATACCACAGAAACCAGCAGCAATCCAAATATATTTTATATTTTGTATAACTGCAAGGGTATGAAACCTTCGGCAAGCCGAAGGTAGCCTTGCTTTCTTGTTTTTATTTTATAGTGTGTTGCAAAATTCAAAATAAATTTTTAGTATATTTAAAGCCACTTAGAATCGAAAGAGACATTGAGCAGCAACACAAAAAACAAACGACAAATCTAATTAGATATGTTGAGATGTGTGTTGACAAAGTTTCAATAAGATCGGCCGATAAATAAGGAAGATATTCAAGAAATAGTATTGCACTGTGGCCATGTGCTTATGTCGGTTTTTCCTAATGTCAGTACCCGAGTTCAACTCCAGCAGCAGACAACTTTTTATACCCTTGCATAGGGTATATTAATTTTAGCCAGAAGTTTGCAACGCACCTTAGGAGACATCTCCGACCCTATAAAGTATATATATTCTGAATCAGCATCACCAGAGGAGTCGAAAAATGGATGTCCGTCTGTCCGTCCGTCCGTCCGTCCGTCTGTTGCAACGCAAACTAGTCTCTCAGTTTTTGAGTTATCTTCATGAAACTTGGCACACAAGCTTCTTATTGCTGTAGGCTGTAAATAAGTCGGAACGAGCCAGATCGGACCGATATATCGTATAGCTGTCATAGAAGCTATCGGCCGATTTTTGTTGTTTTTCAAGATATTGCAACAAGATTTGGCAAATCCTATTCTTATTACGTTTTTAATGTGCTGTCAAAATTGTATCAAAATCGGACCACTATAACATATAGCTGCCATAGGAACAATCGGCTGAAATCAGGGTTTTTGTATGCAAACCTGTTTTGTTTTTTGGAAATACCGCACATTATCAATACTTTTTAATGTTATACAGTAACCCGCCCTTAGTTTTTCCATTTAAATATCTCAGACGTTTATATTATATAGCTGCTATAGGAACAATCAGTCAGTCCGTCTGTCTGTTGCAACGCAAATTAGTCCCCCAGTTATTGAGCTATCTTCACGAAACTTTGCTCACAAGCTTCTTATTTCTGCCCTCTTTAAATAAGTCGGAACGGGCCAGATCGGACTGATATATCGTATAGCTGTCATGGAGCCTATCGGCCGATTTTCGTTATATTTCAAGATATAGCTATCAGGCTTACCACATCCAAATCTAAGTGTGTCCCTAATAATAAAGTTCGAAATCGAACTTTTATAACTTATAACGATCAACGTTCGGTCTAATGAAGGTTCATTTTGCAATTTTATGGAAACCTGAGTACTATTACATGTAGCTGTTAAACAAAAAATCATGTAGCTGTTATTCAAACGCATTTTTGATGGAGAACTTTCCAAATTTATTTATAGTTTATGACCAACAGATCCTTTACAACACAAAGACATTTCCTCATAACATTTTGTGTTAGGTATATAAGAAATCCAGGTATATACAAAAGCATTAAAAAGGTAGAATTATTTTTTTTCGAAGCAGGTGTTTGATTCATAGCCTTAATCATGTAAAAATCTTGACTTCCTGTACTGTTATAATTGTTCAATAAATACCACAGAAACCAGCAGCAATCCAAATATATTTTATATTTTGTATAACTGCAAGGGTATGAAACCTTCGGCAAGCCGAAGGTAGCCTTGCTTTCTTGTTTTAATTATGTGCACCGAAAATATTCATAGTGCAATTTTATCGGTCATTGCGTAAAAAATGCAGTGGTCGAAAGGTGATGGTAGTTGACTGTTAAGCGAGAGGTCCGGAGTTCAACTCCTGGGTGCCGCTGCGCCTTATATTTATTATACCCTTGCAGAGGGTATATTAATTTTAGCCAGAAGTTTGCAACGCACCTTAGGAGACATCTCCGACCCTATAAAGTATATATATTCTGAATCAGCATCACCAGAGGAGTCGAAAAATGGATGTCCGTCTGTCCGTCCGTCCGTCCGTCCGTCCGTCCGTCCGTCCGTCCGTCCGTCTGTTGCAACGCAAACTAGTCTCTCAGTTTTTGAGCTATCTTCATGAAACTTGGCATACAAGCTTCTTATTGCTGTAGGCTGTAAATAAGTCGGAACGAGCCAGATCGGACCGATATATCGTATAGCTGTCATAGAAGCTATCGGCCGATTTTTGTTGTTTTTCAAGATATTGCAACAAGATTTGGCAAATCCTATTCCTATTACGTTCTTAATGTGCTGTCAAAATTGTATCAAAATCGGACCACTATAACATATAGCTGCCATAGGAACAATCGGCTGAAATCACGGTTTTTGTATGCAAACCTGTTTTGTTTTTTTAAATACCGCACATTATCAATACTTTTTAATGTTATACAGTAACCCGCCCTTAGTTTTTCCATTTAAATATCTTAGACGTTTATATTCTATAGCTGTTATAGGAACAATCAGTCAGTCCGTCTGTCTGTTGCAACTCAAATTAGTCCCCCAGTTATTGAGCTATCTTCATGAAACTTGGCACACAAGCTTATTATTGCTGTAGGCTGTAAATAAGTCGGAAAGAGCCAGATCGCACCGATATATCGTATAGCTGTCATAGAAGCTATCGGCCGATTTTTGTTGTTTTTCAAGATATTGCAACAAGATTTGGCAAATCCTATTCTTATTACGTTGCTAATGTGCTATCAAAATTGTATAAAAATCGGACCACTATAACATGTAGCTGCCATAGGAACAATCGGCTGATATCAGGGTTTTTGTATGCAAACCTGTTTTGTTTTTGGAAATACCGCACATTATCAATACTTTTTAATGTTATACAGTAACCCGCCCTTAGTTTTTCCATTTAAATATCTCAGACGTTTATATTCTATAGCTGTTATAGGAACACTCAGTCAGTCCGCGTGTCTGTTGCAACTCAAATTAGTCCCCTAGTTATTGAGCTATCTTCATGAAACTTTGCTCATAAGCTTCTTATTTCTGCCCTCTTTAAATAAGTCGGAATGGGCCAGATCGGACTGATATATCGTATAGCTGTCATGGAGCCTACGGCCGATTTTCGTTATATTTCAAGATATAGCTATCAGGCTTACCACATCCAAATCTAAGTGTGTCCCTAATAATAAAGTTCGAAATCGAACTTTTATAACTTATAACGATCAACGATCGGCCTAATGAAGGTTCATGTTGCAATTTTATGGAAACCTGAGTACTATTACATATAGCTGTTAAACAAAAAATCATATAGCTGTTATTCAAACGCATTTTTGAATGAGAACTTTCCAAATTTATTTATATTTTATGACCAACAGATCCTTTACAACACAAAGACATTTCCTCATAACATTTTGTGTTAAGTATATAAGAAATCCAGGTATGTACAAAAGCATTAAAAGGTAGAATTATTTTTTTTCGAAGCAGGTGTTTGATTCATAGCCTTAATCATGTAAAAATCTTGACTTCCCGTACTGTTATAATTGTTCAATAAATACCACAGAAACCAGCAGCAATCCAAATATATTTTATATTTTGTATAACTGCAAGGGTATGAAACCTTCGGCAAGCCGAAGGTAGCCTTGCTTTCTTGTTTTTTTTGTATGTTATATTTTTATACCCTTGCAGAGGGTATATTAATTTTAGCCAGAAGTTTGCAACGCACCTTAGGAGACATCTCCGACCCTATAAAGTATATATATTCTGAATCAGCATCACCAGAGGAGTCGAAAAATGGATGTCCGTCTGTCCGTCCGTCCGTCTGTCCGTCCGTCCGTCTGTCCGTCCGTCCGTCCGTCCGTCCGTCCGTCCGTCCGTCCGTCTGTTGCAACGCAAACTAGTCTCCCAGTTTTTGAGCTATCTTCATGAATCTTGGCACACAAGCTTCTTATTGCTGTAGGCTGTAAATAAGTCGGAACGAGCCAGATCGGACCGATATATCGTATAGCTGTCATAGAAGCTATCGGCCGATTTTTGTTGTTTTTCAAGATATTGCAACAAGATTTGGCAAATCCTATTCTTATTACGTTCTTAATGTGCTGTCAAAATTGTATCAAAATCGAACCATTATAACATATAGCTGCCATAGGAACAATCGGCTGAAATCAGGGTTTTTGTATGCAAACTCGTTTTGTTTTTGGAAATACCGAACATTATCAATACTTTTTAATGTTATACAGTAACCCGCCCTTAGTTTTTCCATTTAAATATCTCAGACGTTTATATTCTATAGCTGTTATAGGAACAGTCAGTCAGTCCGTCTGTCTGTTGCAACTCAAATTAGTCCCCCAGTTATTGAGCTATCTTCATGAAACTTGGCACACAAGCTTATTATTGCTGTAGGCTGTAAATAAGTCGGAACGAGCCAGATCGGACCGATATATCGTATAGCTGTCATAGAAGCTATCGGCCGATTTTTGTTGTTTTTCAAGATATTGCAACAAGATTTGGCAAATCCTATTCTTATTACGTTCTTAATGTGCTGTCAAAATTGTATCAAAATCGAACCATTATAACATATAGCTGCCATAGGAACAATCGGCTGAAATCAGGGTTTTTGTATGCAAACCCGTTTTGTTTTTGGAAATACCGAACATTATCAATACTTTTTAATGTTAAACAGTAACCCGCCCTTAGTTTTTCCATTTAAATATCTCAGACGTTTATATTCTATAGCTGTTATAGGAACAATCAGTCAGTCCGTCTGTCTGTTGCAACTCAAATTAGTCCCCCAGTTATTGAGCTATCTTCATGAAACTTGGCACACAAGCTTATTATTGCTGTAGGCTGTAAATAAGTCGGAACGAGCCAGATCAGACTGATATATCGTATAGCTGTCATAGAAGCTATCGGCCGATTTTTGTTGTTTTTCAAGATATTGCAACAAGATTTGGCAAATCCTATTCTTATTACGTTCTTAATGTGCTGTCAAAATTGTATCAAAATCGGACCATTATAACATATAGCTGCCATAAGAACAATCGGCTGAAATCAGGGTTTTTGTATGCAAACCCGTTTTGTTTTTGGAAATACCGAACATTATCAATACTTTTTAATGTTATACAGTAACCCGCCCTTAGTTTTTCCATTTAAATATCTCAGACGTTTATATTCTATAGCTGTTATAGGAACAATCAGTCAGTCCGTTTGTCTGTTGCAACGCAAATTAGTCCCCCAGTTATTGAGCTGTCTTCATGAAACTTTGCTCACAAGCTTCTTATTTCTGCCCTCTTTAAATAAGTCGGAACGAGCCAGATCGGACCGATATATCGTATAGCTGTCATGGAGCCTATCGGCCGATTTTCGTTATATTTCAAGATATAGCTATCAGGCTTACCACATCCAAATCTAAGTGTGTCCCTAATAATAAAGTTCGAAATCGAACTTTTATAACTTATAACGATCAACGATCGGTCTAATGAAGGTTCATGTAGCAATTTTATGGAAATCTGAGTACTATTACATGTAGCTGTTAAGCAAAAAATCATGTAGCTGTTATTCAAACGCATTTTTGAATGAGATCTTTCCAAATTTATTTATATTTTATGACCAACAGATCCTTTACAACACAAAGACATTTCCTCATAACATTTTGTGTTAAGTATATATTTTTTTTTTTTTTTTTTAGAATCATTCTTCCAAGTGAACGGACGCGTTTTTTTTTCTGCTCTCCGCTTTTTATTTTATAATTGCTAATAATCGGCGTTAAGCTTTTGATTTATAATTTTAAAAGTAACTTGAACATATCCGTTCACAAACGCGAGTGCATGCCTGCTGTTTTTACCCACTGGTTTGTAATTTACTAATCACAATTTTATTCTAAACTTTATTCCACTGCCATTTCGTTGTTTCTTTTTGCTCTTCGCTTTTCAGAGTGCAATTGTTTTTATTGTGCTCTTCTGTTTCGGCTGTTGTTGTTGCATTCTCGTTGCAGCTATAACAGTAACATCTATTAGTGTGTGCGTGCCTAACACTCTCTCGCGCTCACTCGCCTACTCTCACTATCTTTTGCGTGCGCTCTTGACTCGCAATCCTCTCTCATTTATTTTATTTCTTCTCTCTTCTTTCATTTTTGCTTTTGTTCTTGCGGTAGTTTTTCTTGGCTACAGTAGAGACCCCGTAAAATGGAAGGCGTAATCTGTTATAAGAAATCCTGTCTAAAGCAGGTGACTGTTGCTCAGCCAAGCATCTCTTGCTGGCTTTGTGACAACGTCGTGCACATAAAATGTGCCGGCTACACGGCCTCTACGGCTGACGCCGTGGCCAAGCGCACTGGTTTGCGCTACTGTTGTGACATGTTGCGGGAGGCGGAGAACGATATGATGTCGTTCATGCGGCAGACAAAGACTGGATTTCGGGAATTGTTTGGCAGTTTCCGTAAACTTGCCGATCAGTTCTCAGCGTTAGACAACTCGTTTAATAGTTTAAAGCTATTAAATGAGTCGCCCAAGCGCAAGAAATCCGCTCACGTAGCGAAGCCTTTGCCTGCTGTCATTCCGCCCCCTCTCATTGACCAGCCATGCACTCCTGTGACTCAGCTGGTGATGTCGTTCACTACTCCTATGGTGACGAGATCATCGGTATCAGAAAAAGTCATCAACGAGTGTGTGCAAATGGTGTCACACAAAATTTCCGATGTATCCGCTGTGGTTTCTTTGCCTGTACCACAGATTATAGAAATACCTAAGGCAAGTTCTAGTTCCGGAGTACCTGTTATGAACTATCCCATAGGTGTAATACCCGTGGAGCCTAAAAAGGTGTTAGGAGTTCCACTAAGGAAACAAATTTTCGTTTCCCGGCTTGCCCCTGATCTTACATCTCAAGATGTTGCGGCTTATATTCAAGCCAAAATACAAGCTGTCGAGTTTAAAGTGGAAAAATTTAAATTCTCATATGAGAGGGACATATCGTCCTTTAAAATTAGTGACCCGGCTGAACTGCTAGCCATTATATGTTCTCCAACATTTTGGCCAGAACATGTAATGGTTAAAGAGTTTGAGGCGAAGAAGAAAAAGAATCGGAAACCGATTGTTCTTTCACTGTCAATCCCAGAAACGTCTAATCTAATCTATTCCTAAACAGCCTTTCTTTTACCTCCCATGTTTTAGTGTTTACTGAAACTTGGTTAAAACCGGATATTTTAAGCACCGAAGTTTTACCAAGTAAGTATACAACATACAGGCTTGATCGACCTGGCCGACGTGGTGGGGGAGTTCTGATTGCAGTAAATTCCTCCATATCATCGGAACTTTTTCAACCGGAAATTCAACATTGCATTGAATTTATTTGTGTAAAATTACACTTTCCCGGTTTTTTCTGTTTTATAACCTGTTCATATATTCCGCCGTCATCGGAATTGTCAGTCTATTTGCAATACTTGTCTGCAATAAAGACTGTTTTCAACCTGTTATCAGACAGGGATAATTTTATAGTCCTTGGTGACTTCAATGTTCCATTTTTTTTTCGAAGCAGGTGTTTGATTCATAGCCTTAATCAGGTAAAAATCTTGACTTCCTGTACTGTTATAATTGTTCAATAAATACCACAGAAACCAGCAGCAGTCCAAATATATTTTATATTTTGTATAACTGCAAGGGTATGAAACCTTCGGCAAGCCGAAGGTAGCCTTGCTTTCTTGTTATACCCTTGCAGAGGGTATATTAATTTTAGCCAGAAGTTTGCAACGCACCTTAGGAGACATCTCCGACCCTATAAAGTATATATATTCTGAATCAGCATCACCAGAGGAGTCGAAAAATGGATGTCCGTCTGTCCGTCCGTCCGTCCGTCCGTCCGTCCGTCCGTCCGTCCGTCTGTTGCAACGCAAACTAGTCTCTCAGTTTTTGAGCTATCTTCATGAAACTTGGCATACAAGCTTCTTATTGCTGTAGGCTGTAAATAAGTCGGAACGAGCCAGATCGGACCGATATATCGTATAGCTGTCATAGAAGCTATCGGCCGATTTTTGTTGTTTTTCAAGATATTGCAACAAGATTTGGCAAATCCTATTCTTATTACGTTCTTAATGTGCTGTCAAAATTGTATCAAAATCGAACCATTATAACATATAGCTGCCATAGGAACAATCGGCTGAAATCAGGGTTTTTGTATGCAAACCCGTTTTGTTTTTGGAAATACCGAACATTATCAATACTTTTTAATGTTATACAGTAACCAGCCCTTAGTTTTTCCATTTAAATATCTCAGATGTTTATATTCTATAGCTGTTATAGGAACAATCAGTCAGTCCGTCTGTCTGTTGCAACTCAAATTAGTCCCCCAGTTATTGAGCTATCTTCATGAAACTTGGCACACAAGCTTATTATTGCTGTAGGCTGTAAATAAGTCGGAACGAGCCAGATCGGACCGATATATCGTATAGCTGTCATTGAAGCTATCGGCCGATTTTTGTTGTTTTTCAAGATATTGCAACAAGATTTGGTAAATCCTATTCTTATTACGTTCTTAATGTGCTGTCAAAATTGTATCAAAATCGAACCATTATAACATATAGCTGCCATAGGAACAATCGGCTGAAATCAGGGTTTTTGTATGCAAACCCGTTTTGTTTTTGGAAATACCGAACATTATCAATACTTTTTAATGTTATACAGTAACCCGCCCTTAGTTTTTCCATTTAAATATCTCAGACGTTTATATTCTATAGCTGTTATAGGAACAATCAGTCAGTCCGTCTGTCTGTTGCAACTCAAATTAGTCCCCCAGTTATTGAGCTATCTTCATGAAACTTGGCACACAAGTTTATTATTGCTGTAGGCTGTAAATAAGTCGGAACGAGCCAGATCGGACTGATATATCGTATAGCTGTCAAAGAAGCTATCGGCCGATTTTTGTTGTTTTTCAAGATATTGCAACAAGATTTGGCAAATCCTATTCTTATTACGTTCTTAATGTGCTGTCAAAATTTTATCAAAATCGGACCATTATAACATATAGCTGCCATAAGAACAATCGGCTGAAATCAGGGTTTTTGTATGCAAACCCGTTTTGTTTTTGGAAATACCGAACATAATCAATACTTTTTAATGTTATACAGTAACCCACCCTTAGTTTTTCCATTTAAATATCTCAGACGTTTATATTCTATAGCTGTTATAGGAACAATCAGTCAGTCCGTTTGTCTGTTGCAACGCAAATTAGTCCCCCCAGTTATTGAGCTATCTTCATGAAACTTTGCTCACAAGCTTCTTATTTCTGCCCTCTTTAAATAAGTCGGAACGGGCCAGATCGGACTGATATATCGTATAGCTGTCATGGAGCCTATCGGCCGATTTTCGTTATATTTCAAGATATAGCTATCAGGCTTACCACATCCAAATCTAAGTGTGTCCCTAATAATAAAGTTCGAAATCGAACTTTTATAACTTATAAAGATCAACGATCGGCCTCATGAAGGTTCATGTTGCAATTTTATGGAAATCTGAGTACTATTACAAAAATCATGTAGCTGTTATTCAAACGCATTTTTGAATGAGAACTTTCCAAATTTATTTATATTTTATGACCAACAGATCCTTTACAACACAAAGACATTTCCTCATAACATTTTGTGTTAAGTATATAAGAAATCCAGGTATATACAAAAGCATTAAAAAGGTAGAATTATTTTTTTTCGAAGCAGGTGTTTGATTCATAGCCTTAATCAGGTCAAAATCTTGACTTCCTGTACTGTTATAATTGTTCAATAAATACCACAGAAACCAGCAGCAATCCAAATATATTTTATATTTTGTATAACTGCAAGGGTATGAAACCTTCGGCAAGCCGAAGGTAGCCTTGCTTTCTTGTTTTTGTATCTTATATGTATACCCTTGCATAGGGTATATTAATTTTAGCCAGAAGTTTGCAACGCACCTTAGGAGACATCTCCGACCCTATAAAGTATATATATTCTGAATCAGCATCACCAGAGGAGTCGAAAAATGGATGTCCGTCTGTCCGTCCGTCCGTCCGTCCGTCCGTCCGTCTGTTGCAACGCAAACTAGTCTCTCAGTTTTTGAGTTATCTTCATGAAACTTGGCACACAAGCTTCTTATTGCTGTAGGCTGTAAATAAGTCGGAACGAGCCAGATCGGACCGATATATCGTATAGCTGTCATAGAAGCTATCGGCCGATTTTTGTTGTTTTTCAAGATATTGCAACAAGATTTGGCAAATCTTATTCTTATTACGTTCTTAATGTGCTGTCAAAATTGTATCAAAATCGGACCACTATAACATATAGCTGCCATAGGAACAATCGGCTGAAATCAGGGTTTTTGTATGCAAACCTGTTTTGTTTTTGGAAATACCGCACATTATCAATACTTTTTAATGTTATACAGTAACCCGCCCTTAGTTTTTCCATTTAAATATCTCAGACGTTTATATTATATAGCTGCTATAGGAACAATCAGTCAGTCCGTCTGTCTGTTGCAACGCAAATTAGTCCCCCAGTTATTGAGCTATCTTCACGAAACTTTGCTCACAAGCTTCTTATTTCTGCCCTCTTTAAATAAGTCGGAACGGGCCAGATCGGACTGATATATCGTATAGCTGTCATGGAGCCTATCGGCCGATTTTCGTTATATTTCAAGATATAGCTATCAGGCTTACCACATCCAAATCTAAGTGTGTCCCTAATAATAAAGTTCGAAATCGAACTTTTATAACTTATAACGATCAACGTTCGGTCTAATGAAGGTTCATTTTGCAATTTTATGGAAACCTGAGTACTATTACATGTAGCTGTAAAACAAAAAATCATGTAGCTGTTATTCAAACGCATTTTTGATTGAGAACTTTCCAAATTTATTTATAGTTTATGACCAACAGATCCTTTACAACACAAAGACATTTCCTCATAACATTTTGTGTTAGGTATATAAGAAATCCAGGTATATACAAAAGCATTAAAAAGGTAGAATTATTTTTTTTCGAAGCAGGTGTTTGATTCATAGCCTTAATCAGGTAAAAATCTTGACTTCCTGTACTGTTATAATTGTTCAATAAATACCACAGAAACCAGCAGCAATCCAAATATATTTTATATTTTGTATAACTGCAAGGGTATGAAACCTTCGGCAAGCCGAAGGTAGCCTTGCTTTCTTGTTTTTTATTTTATAGTGTGTTGCAAAATTCAAAATAAATTTTTAGTATATTTAAAGCCACTTAGAATCGAAGGAGACATTGAGCAGCAACACAAAAAACAAACGACAAATCTAATTAGATATGTTGAGATGTATTCTGAGGCAGCATATATGTATGTATGTATAAGCTTCTCTTTCACACATGCATAATTTATAACTGCAAAGTAATAAAAGCAAAGGGCAACATCCAATAAGAATCGAGTGGAACTTGCATAGGCAAAACAAATTAGAGACGGAAAGAAATAAAAAGCAAGAACGCATTGTTCACATTTGGCACGTGTTTTTCCGAAGAGTTGCAGCGGGTATATCACAATGGAGTCCGCTCGACTGTAGCCTTTCCGACTTGTTATTTTTATTTTATAGTGTGTTGCAAAATTCAAAATAAATTTTCAGTATATTTAAAGCCACTTAGAATCGAAAGAGACATTGAGCAGCAACACAAAAAACAAACGACAAATCTAATTAGATATGTTGAGATGTATTGTGAGGCAGCATATATGTATGTATGTATAGGCTTCTCTTTCACACATGCATAATTTATAACTGCAAAGTAATAAAAGCAAAGGGCAACATCCAATAAGAATCGAGTGGAACTTTGCATAGGCAGAACAAATTAGAGACGGAAAGAAATAAAAAGCAAGAACGCATTGTTCACATTTGGCACGTGTTTTTCCGAAGAATTGTAGCGGGTATATCACACTCGAGTCAGCTCGACTGTAGCCTTTCCGACTTGTTATTATACCCTTGCAGAGGGTATATTAATTTTAGCCAGAAGTTTGCAACGCACCTTAGGAGACATCTCCGACCCTATAAAGTATATATATTCTGAATCAGCATCACCAGAGGAGTCGAAAAATGGATGTCCGTCTGTCCGTCCGTCCGTCCGTCTGTCCGTCCGTCCGTCCGTCCGTCCGTCTGTTGCAACGCAAACTAGTCTCTCAGTTTTTGAGCTATCTCCATGAAACTTGGCACACAAGCTTCTTATTGCTGTAGGCTGTAAATAAGTCGGAACGAGCCAGATCGGACCGATGTATCGTATAGCTGTCATAGAAGCTATCGGCCGATTTTTGTTGTTTTTCAAGATATTGCAACAAGATTTGGCAAATCTTATTCGTATTACGTTCTTAATGTGGTGTCAAAATTGTATCAAAATCGGACCACTATAACATATAGCTGTCATAGGAACAATCGGCTGAAATCAGGGTTTTTGTATGCAAACCTGTTTTGTTTTTGGAAATACCGCACATTATCAATACTTTTTAATGTTATACAGTAACCCGCCCTTAGTTTTTCCATTTAAATATCTCAGACGTTTATCTTATATACATAGCTGTTATAGGAACAATCAGTCAGTCCGTCTGTATGTTGGAACTCAAATTAGTCCCCCAGTTATTGAGCTATCTTCATGAAACTTGGCACACAAGCTTATTATTGCTGTAGGCTGTAAATAAGTCGGAAAGAGCCAGATCGGACCGATATATCGTATAGCTGTCATACAAGCTATCGGCCGATTTTTGTTGTTTTTCAAGATATTGCAACAAGATTTGGCAAATCCTATTCTTATTACGTTCTTAATGTGCTGTCAAAATTGTATCAAATTGTATAATCGGACCACTATAACATATAGCTGTCATAGGAACAATCGGCTGAAATCAGGGTTTTTGTATGCAAACCTGTTTTGTTTTTGGAAATACCGCACATTATCAATACTTTTTAATGTTATACAGTAACCCGCCCTTAGTTTTTCCATTTGAATATCTCAGACGTTTATATTCTATAGCTGTTATAGGAACAATCAGTCAGTCCGTCTGTCTGTTGCAACTCAAATTAGTCCCCCAGTTATTGAGCTATCTTCATGAAACTTGGCACACAAGCTTATTATTGCTGTAGGCTGTAAATAAGTCGGAACGAGCCAGATCGGACCGATATATCGTATAGTTGTCATAGAAGCTATCGGCCGATTTTTGTTTTTCAAGATATTGCCACAAGATTTGGCAAATCCTATACTTATTACGTTCTTAATGTGCTGTCAAAATTGTATCAAAATCGGACCACTATAACATATAGCTGCCATAGGAACAATCGGCTGAAATCAGGGTTTTTGTATGCAAACCTGTTTTGTTTTTGGAAATACCGCACATTATCAATACTTTTTAATGTTATACAGTACCCCGCCCTTAGTTTTTCCATTTAAATATCTCAGACGTTTATATTCTATAGCTGTTATAGGAACAATCAGTCAGTCCGTCTGTCTGTTGCAACTCAAATTAGTCCCCCCAGTTATTGAGCTATCTTCATAAAACTTTGCTCACAAGCTTCTTATTTCTGCCCTCTTTAAATAAGTCGGAACGAGCCAGATCGGACTGATATATCGTATAGCTGTCATGGAGCCTATCGGCCGATTTTCGTTATATTTCAAGATATAGCTATCAGGCTTACCACATCCAAATCTAAGTGTGTCCCTAATAATATAGTTCGAAATCGAACTTTTATAACTTATAACGATCAACGATCGGCCTAATGAAGGTTCATGTTGCAATTTTATGGAAAATCTGAGTACTATTACATATAGCTGTTAAACAAAAAATCATGTAGCTGTTATTCAAACGCATTTTTGAATGAGATCTTTCCAAATTTATTTATATTTTATGACCAACAGATCCTTTACAACACAAAGACATTTCCTCATAACATTTTGTGTTAAGTATATAAGAAATCCAGGTATATACAAGGAAGAGCTTAAAAGGGAATTATTTTTTTCGAAGCAGGTGTTTGAATCATAGCCTTAATCAGGTATAAATCTTGACTTCCTGTATTGTTATAATTGTTCAATAAATACCACAGAAACCAGCAGCAATCCAAATATATTTTATATTTTGTATAACTGCAAGGGTATGAAACCTTCGGCAAGCCGAAGGTAGCCTTGCTTTCTTGTTTTAATTATGTGCACCGAAAATATTCATAGTGCAATTTTATCGGTCATTGCGTAAAAAATGCAGTGGTCGAAAGGTGATGGTAGTTGACTGTTAAGCAAGAGGTCCGGAGTTCAACTCCTGGGTGCCCCTGCGCCTTATATTTATTTTTTTTGTATCTTATATTTTTTTTTATTTTATAGTGTGTTGCAAAATTCAAAATAAATTTTCAGTATATTTAAAGCCACTTAGAATCGAAAGAGACATTGAGCAGCAACACAAAAAACAAACGACAAATCTAATTAGATATGTTGAGATGTATTGTGAGGCAGCATATATGTATGTATGTATAGGCTTCTCTTTCACACATGCATAATTTATAACTGCAAAGTAATAAAAGCAAAGGGCAACATCCAATAAGAATTGAGTGGAACTTTGCATAGGCAGAACAAATTAGAGACGGAAAAAAATAAAAAGCAAGAACGCATTGTTCACATTTGGCACGTGTTTTTCCGAAGAATTGTAGCGGGTATATCACACTCGAGTCAGCTCGACTGTAGCCTTTCCGACTTGTTTATACATGTGATAAAAACCACCATGCGGGTGTGTTGACAAAGTTTCAATAAGATCGGCGAATAAATAAGGAAGATATTCAAGAAATAGTATTGCACTGTGGCCATGTGCTTATGTCGGTTTTTCCTAATGTCAGTACCCGAGTTCAACTCCAGCAGTAGACAACTTTTTACACCAGCTACTCGAATAGTATAAGGATATTATAACTTTGTGCCAACCGGAAATGTTTGTAACAGGCAGAAGGAGAAATCTCCGACCCCATAAAGTATATATATTCTGAATCAGCATGAACAGCCGAGTCGATATAGCCATGTCCGTCTGTCTGTCTGTCCGTCCGTGTGAAAACCTAGATCTCAGCTATTATAAGAGCTAGAGCTACCAAATTTGGAAACAATATGTGTTAATTCTGCACGCAGATCAAGTTTACTTTGGATTTTTGCCACGCCTCCATCCGCCCCCATAAATCGAAAAAAAAAGTCGATTGTAGCTGCAAATAAAAACCACAATGCGGGTGTGTTGACAAAGTTTCAATAAGATCGGCCGATAAATAAGGATTATATTCAAGAAATAGTATTGCACTGTGGCCATGTGCTTATGTCGGTTTTTCCTAATGTCAGTACCCGAGTTCAACTCCAGCAGCAGACAACTTTTTACACCCGCTACTCGAATAGTATAAGGGTATTATAACTTTGTGCCAACCGGAAATGTTGGTAACAGGCAGAAGGAGAAATCTCCGACCCCATAAAGTATATATATTCTTAATCAGCATGAACAGCCGAGTCGATATAGCCATGTCCGTCTGTCTGTCTGTCCGTCCGTATGAAAACCTAGATCTCAGCTATTATAAGAGCTAGAGCTACCAAATTTGGAGACAAATTGTGTTAATTCTGCACGCAGATCAAGTTTATTTTGGATTTTTGCCACGCCTCCATCCGCCCCCATAAATCGAAAAAAAAAGTCGATTGTAGATGCAAATAAAAACCACCATGCGGGTGTGTTGACAAAGTTTCAATAAGATCGGCCGATAAATAAGGAAGATATTCAAGAAATAGTATTGCACTGTGGCCATGTGCTTATGTCGGTTTTTCCTAATGTCAGTACCCGAGTTCAACTCCAGCAGCAGACAACTTTTTATACCCTTGCAGAGGGTATATTAATTTTAGCCAGAAGTTTGCAACACACCTTAGGAGACATCTCCGACCCTATAAAGTATATATATTCTGAATCAGCATCACCAGAGGAGTCGAAAAATGGATGTCCGTCTGTCCGTCCGTCCGTCCGTCTGTCCGTCCGTCCGTCCGTCCGTCCGTCTGTTGCAACGCAAACTAGTCTCTCAGTTTTTGAGCTATCTCCATGAAACTTGGCACACAAGCTTCTTATTGCTGTAGGCTGTAAATAAGTCGGAACGAGCCAGATCGGACCGATGTATCGTATAGCTGTCATAGAAGCTATCGGCCGATTTTTGTTGTTTTTCAAGATATTGCAACAAGATTTTGCAAATCTTATTCGTATTACGTTCTTAATGTGCTGTCAAAATTGTATCAAAATCGGACCACTATAACATATAGCTGTCATAGGAACAATCGGCTGAAATCAGGGTTTTTGTATGCAAACCTGTTTTGTTTTTGGAAATACCGCACATTATCAATACTTTTTAATGTTATACAGTAACCCGCCCTTAGTTTTTCCATTTGAATATCTCAGACGTTTATATTCTATAGCTGTTATAGGAACAATCAGTCAGTCCGTCTGTCTGTTGCAACTCAAATTAGTCCCCCAGTTATTGAGCTATCTTCATGAAACTTGGCACACAAGCTTATTATTGCTGTAGGCTGTAAATAAGTCGGAACGAGCCAGATCGGACCGATATATCGTATAGTTGTCATAGAAGCTATCGGCCGATTTTTGTTTTTCAAGATATTGCCACAAGATTTGGCAAATCCTATACTTATTACGTTCTTAATATGCTGTCAAAATTGTATCAAAATCGGACCACTATAACATATAGCTGCCATAGGAACAATCGGCTGAAATCAGGGTTTTTGTATGCAAACCAGTTTTGTTTTTGGAAATACCGCACATTATCAATACTTTTTAATGTTATACAGTACCCCGCCCTTAGTTTTTCCATTTAAATATCTCAGACGTTTATATTCTATAGCTGTTATAGGAACAATCAGTCAGTCCGTCTGTCTGTTGCAACTCAAATTAGTCCCCCAGTTATTGAGCTATCTTCATAAAACTTTGCTCACAAGCTTCTTATTTCTGCCCTCTTTAAATAAGTCGGAACGAGCCAGATCGGACTGATATATCGTATAGCTGTCATGGAGCCTATCGGCCGATTTTCGTTATATTTCAAGATATAGCTATCAGGCTTACCACATCCAAATCTAAGTGTGTCCCTAATAATATAGTTCGAAATCGAACTTTTATAACTCATAACGATCAACGATCGGCCTAATGAAGGTTCATGTTGCAATTTTATGGAAAATCTGAGTACTATTACATATAGCTGTTAAACAAAAAATCATGTAGCTGTTATTCAAACGCATTTTTGAATGAGATCTTTCCAAATTTATTTATATTTTATGACCAACAGATCCTTTACAACACAAAGACATTTCCTCATAACATTTTGTATATAAGAAATCCAGGTATATACAAAAGCATTAAAAAGGTAGAATTATTTTTTTTCGAAGCAGGTGTTTGATTCATAGCCTTAATCAGGTATAAATCTTGACTTCCTGTATTGTTATAATTGTTCAATAAATACCACAGAAACCAGCAGCAATCCAAATATATTTTATATTTTGTATAACTGCAAGGGTATGAAACCTTCGGCAAGCCGAAGGTAGCCTTGCTTTCTTGTTTTAATTATGTGCACCGAAAATATTCATAGTGCAATTTTATCGGTCATTGCGTAAAAAATGCAGACGTTTATATTCTATAGCTGTTATAGGAACAATCAGTCAGTCCGTCTGTCTGTTGCAACTCAAATTAGTCCCCCAGTTATTGAGCTATCTTCATGAAACTTGGCACACAAGCTTATTATTGCTGTAGGCTGTAAATAAGTCGGAACGAGCCAGATCGGACCGATATATCGTATAGCTGTCATAGAAGCTATCGGCCGATTTTTGTTGTTTTTCAAGATATTGCAACAAGATTTGGCAAATCCTATTCTTATTATGTTCTTAATGTGCTGTCAAAATTGTATCAAAATCGAACCATTATAACATATAGCTGCCATAGGAACAATCGGCTGAAATCAGGGTTTTTGTATGCAAACCCGTTTTGTTTTTGGAAATACCGAACATTATCAATACTTTTTAATGTTATACAGTAACCCGCCCTTAGTTTTTCCATTTAAATATCTCAGACGTTTATATTCTATAGCTGTTATAGGAACAATCAGTCAGTCCGTCTGTCTGTTGCAACTCAAATTAGTCCCCCAGTTATTGAGCTATCTTCATGAAACTTGGCACACAAGCTTATTATTGCTGTAGGCTGTAAATAAGTCGGAACGAGCCAGATCGGACCGATATATCGTATAGCTGTCATAGAAGCTATCGGCCGATTTTTGTTGTTTTTCAAGATATTGCAACAAGATTTGGCAAATCCTATTCTTATTACGTTCTTAATGTGCTGTCAAAATTGTATCAAAATCGAACCATTATAACATATAGCTGCCATAGGAACAATCGGCTGAAATCAGGGTTATTGTATGCAAACCCGTTTTGTTTTTGGAAATACCGAACATTATCAATACTTTTTAATGTTATACAGTAACCCGCCCTTAGTTTTTCCATTTAAATATCTCAGACGTTTATATTCTATAGCTGTTATAGGAACAATCAGTCAGTCCGTCTGTCTGTTGCAACTCAAATTAGTCCCCCAGTTATTGAGCTATCTTCATGAAACTTGGCACACAAGCTTATTATTGCTGTAGGCTGTAAATAAGTCGGAACGAGCCAGATCAGACTGATATATCGTATAGCTGTCATAGAAGCTATCGGCCGATTTTTGTTGTTTTTCAAGATATTGCAACAAGATTTGGCAAATCCTATTCTTATTACGTTCTTAATGTGCTGTCAAAATTGTATCAAAATCGGACCATTATAACATATAGCTGCCATAAGAACAATCGGCTGAAATCAGGGTTTTTGTATGCAAACCCGTTTTGTTTTTGGAAATACCGAACATTATCAATACTTTTTAATGTTATACAGTAACCCGCCCTTAGTTTTTCCATTTAAATATCTCAGACGTTTATATTCTATAGCTGTTATAGGAACAATCAGTCAGTACGTTTGTCTGTTGCAACGCAAATTAGTCCCCCAGTTATTGAGCTATCTTCATGAAACTTTGCTCACAAGCTTCTTATTTCTGCCCTCTTTAAATAAGTCGGAACGGGCCAGATCGGACTGATATATCGTATAGCTGTCATGGAGCCTATCGGCCGATTTTCGTTATATTTCAAGATATAGCTATCAGGCTTACCACATCCAAATCTAAGTGTGTCCCTAATAATAAAGTTCGAAATCGAACTTTTATAACTTATAAAGATCAACGATCGGCCTCATGAAGGTTCATGTTGCAATTTTATGGAAATCTGAGTACTATTACAAAAAATCATGTAGCTGTTATTCAAACGCATTTTTGAATGAGAACTTTCCAAATTTATTTATATTTTATGACCAACAGATCCTTTACAACACAAAGACATTTCCTCATAACATTTTGTGTTAAGTATATAAGAAATCGAGGTATATACAAAAGCATTAAGAAGGTAGAATTATTATTTTTCGAAGCAGGTGTTTGATTCATAGCCTTAATCAGATCAAAATCTTGACTTCCTGTACTGTTATAATTGTTCAATAAATACCACAGAAACCAGCAGCAATCCAAATATATTTTATATTTTGTACAACTGCAAGGGTATGAAACCTTCGGCAAGCCGAAGGTAGCCTTGCTTTCTTGTTTTTTATTTTATAGTGTGTTGCAAAATTCAAAATAAATTTTTAGTATATTTTAAGCCACTTAGAATCGAAAGAGACATTGAGCAGCAACACAAAAAACAAACGACAAATCTAATTAGATATGTTGAGATGTATTGTGAGGCAGCATATATGTATGTATGTATAAGCTTCTCTTTCACACATGCATAATTTATAACTGCAAAGTAATAAAAGCAAAGGGCAACATCCAATAAGAATCGAGTGGAACTTGCATAGGCAGAACAAATTAGAGACGGAAAGAAATAAAAAGCAAGAACGCATTGTTCACATTTGGCACGTGTTTTTCCGAAGAATTGTAGCGGGTATATCACAGTCGAGTCAGCTCGACTGTAGCCTTTACGACTTGTTTATACATGTGATAAAAACCACCATGCGGGTGTGTTGACAAAGTTTCAATAAGATCGGCCGATAAATAAGGAAGATATTCAAGAAATAGTATTGCACTGTGGCCATGTGCTTATGTCGGTTTTTCCTAATGTCAGTACCCGAGTTCAACTCCAGCAGCAGACAACTTTTTATACCCTTGCAGAGGGTATATTAATTTTAGCCAGAAGTTTGCAACGCACCTTAGAAGACATCTCCGACCCTATAAAGTATATATATACTGAATCAGCATCACCAGAGGAGTCGAAATATGGATGTCCGTCCGTCCGTCCATCCGTCCGTCCGTCCATCCGTCCGTCCGTCCATTCGTCCATTCGTCCGTCCGTCCGTCCGTCCATCCGTCCGTCCATTCGTCCATTCGTCCGTCCGTCCGTCCGTCCATCCGTCCGTCCGTCCGTCCGTCCGTCCATCCGTCCGTCCGTCCATCCATCCGTCCGTCCATCCGTCCATCCGTCCGTCCATCCGTCCATCCGTCCGTCCATCCGTCCATCCGTCCGTCCATCCGTCCATCCGTCCATCCGTCCGTCCATCCGTCCGTCCGTCCGTCCGTCCGTCCGTCCGTCCGTCCATCCGTCCATCCGTCCGTCCATCCGTCCATCCGTCCGTCCATCCGTCCATCCGTCCGTCCGTCCGTCCGTCCGTCCGTCCGTCCATCCGTCCGTCCGTCCATCCGTCCGTCCGTCCGTCCGTCCGTCCATCCGTCCATCCGTCCGTCCGTCCGTCCGTCCGTCCATCCGTCCGTCCGTCCGTCCGTCCGTCCGTCCGTCCATCCGTCCGTCTGTTGCAACGCAAACTAGTCTCTCAGTTTTTGAGCTATTGTTGCTGTAGGCTGTAAATAAGTAGGAACGAGCCATATCGGACCGATATATCGTATAGTTGTCATAGAAGCAATCGGCCGATTTTTCTTTTTCAAGATATTGCCACAAGATTTGGCAAATCCTATTCTTATTACTTTCTTAATGTGCTGTCAAAATTGTATCAAAATCGGACCACTATAACATATAGCTGCCATAGGAACAATCGGCTAAAATCAGGGTTTTTGTATGCAAACCTGTTTTGTTTTTGGAAATACCGCACATTATCAATACTTTTTAATGTTATACAGTAACCCGCCCTTAGTTTTTCCATTTAAATATCTCAGACGTTTATATTCTATAGCTGTTATAGGAACAGTCAGTCAGTCCGTCTGTCTGTTGCAACTCAAATTAGTCCCCCAGTTATTGAGCTATCTTCATGAAACTTGGTACACAAGCTTATTATTGCTGTAGGCTGTAAATAAGTCGGAACGAGCCAGATCGGACCGATATATCGTATAGTTGTCATAGAAGCTATCGGCCGATTTTTGTTTTTCAAGATATTGCCACAAGATTTGGCAAATCCTATTCTTATTACTTTCTTAATGTGCTGTCAAAATTGTATCAAAATCGGACCACTATAACATATAGCTGCCATAGGAACAATCGGCTGAAATCAGGGTTTTTGTATGCAAACCTGTTTTATTTTTGGAAATACCACACATTATCAATACTTTTTAATGTTATAAAGTAACCCGCCCTTAGTTTTTCCATTTGAATATCTCAGACGTTTATATTCTATAGCTGTTATAGGAACAATCAGTCAGTCCGTCTGTCTGTTGCAACTCAAATTAGTCCCCCAGTTATTGAGCTATCTTCATGAAACTTGGCACACAAGCTTATTATTGCTGTAGGCTGTAAATAAGTTGTAACGCGCCAGATCGGACCGATATATCGTATAGTTGTCATAGAAGCTATCGGCCGATTTTTGTTTTTCAAGATATTGCCACAAGATTTGACAAATCCTATTCTTATTACGTTCTTAATGTGCTGTCAAAATTGTATCAAAATCGGACCACTATAACATATAGCTGCCATAGGAACAATCGGCTGAAATCAGGGTTTTTGTATGCAAACCTGTTTTGTTTTTGGAAATACCGCACATTATCAATACTTTTTAATGTTATACAGTAACCCGCCCTTAGTTTTTCCATTTAAATATCTCAGACGTTTATCTTATATACATAGCTGTTATAGGAACAATCAGTCAGTCCGTCTGTATGTTGGAACTCAAATTAGTCCCCCAGTTATTGAGCTATCTTCATGAAACTTGGCACACAAGCTTATTATTGCTGTAGGCTGTAAATAAGTCGGAACGAGCCAGATCGGACCGATATATCGTATAGCTGTCATACAAGCTATCGGCCGATTTTTGTTGTTTTTCAAGATATTGCAACAAGATTTGGCAAATCTTATTCTTATTACGTTCTTAATGTGCTGTCAAAATTGTATCAAATTGTATAATCGGACCACTATAACATATAGCTGTCATAGGAACAATCGGCTGAAATCAGGGTTTTTGTATGCAAACCTGTTTTGTTTTTGGAAATACCGCACATTATCAATACTTTTTATACCCTTGCAGAGGGTATATTAATTTTAGCCAGAAGTTTGCAACGCACCTTAGGAGACATCTCCGACCCTATAAAGTATATATATTCTGAATCAGCATCACCAGAGGAGTCGAAAAATGGATGTCCGTCTGTCCGTCCGTCCGTCCGTCTGTCCGTCCGTCCGTCCGTCCGTCCGTCTGTTGCAACGCAAACTAGTCTCTCAGTTTTTGAGCTATCTCCATGAAACTTGGCACAAAAGCTTCTTATTGCTGTAGGCTGTAAATAAGTCGGAACGAGCCAGATCGGACCGATGTATCGTATAGCTGTCATAGAAGCTATCGGCCGATTTTTGTTGTTTTTCAAGATATTGCAACAAGATTTGGCAAATCTTATTCGTATTACGTTCTTAATGTGCTGTCAAAATTGTATCAAAATCGGACCACTATAACATATAGCTGTCATAGGAACAATCGGCTGAAATCAGGGTTTTTGTATGCAAACCTGTTTTGTTTTTGGAAATACCGCACATTATCAATACTTTTTAATGTTATACAGTAACCCGCCCTTAGTTTTTCCATTTAAATATCTCAGACGTTTATATTCTATAGCTGTTATAGGAACAATCAGTCAGTCCGTCTGTATGTTGGAACTCAAATTAGTCCCCCAGTTATTGAGCTATCTTCATGAAACTTGGCACACAAGCTTATTATTGCTGTAGGCTGTAAATAAGTCGGAACGAGCCAGATCGGACCGATATATCGTATAGCTGTCATACAAGCTATCGGCCGATTTTTGTTGTTTTTCAAGATATTGCAACAAGATTTGGCAAATCTTATTCTTATTACGTTCTTAATGTGCTGTCAAAATTGTATCAAATTGTATAATCGGACCACTATAACATATAGCTGCCATAGGAACAATCGGCTAAAATCAGGGTTTTTGTATGCAAACCTGTTTTGTTTTTGGAAATACCGCACATTATCAATACTTTTTAATGTTATACAGTAACCCGCCCTTAGTTTTTCCATTTAAATATCTCAGACGTTTATATTCTATAGCTGTTATAGGAACAGTCAGTCAGTCCGTCTGTCTGTTGCAACTCAAATTAGTCCCCCAGTTATTGAGCTATCTTCATGAAACTTGGTACACAAGCTTATTATTGCTGTAGGCTGTAAATAAGTCGGAACGAGCCAGATCGGACCGATATATCGTATAGTTGTCATAGAAGCTATCGGCCGATTTTTGTTTTTCAAGATATTGCCACAAGATTTGGCAAATCCTATTCTTATTACTTTCTTAATGTGCTGTCAAAATTGTATCAAAATCGGACCACTATAACATATAGCTGCCATAGGAACAATCGGCTGAAATCAGGGTTTTTGTATGCAAACCTGTTTTGTTTTTGGAAATACCACACATTATCAATACTTTTTAATGTTATAAAGTAACCCGCCCTTAGTTTTTCCATTTGAATATCTCAGACGTTTATATTCTATAGCTGTTATAGGAACAATCAGTCAGTCCGTCTGTCTGTTGCAACTCAAATTAGTCCCCCAGTTATTGAGCTATCTTCATGAAACTTGGCACACAAGCTTATTATTGCTGTAGGCTGTAAATAAGTTGTAACGCGCCAGATCGGACCGATATATCGTATAGTTGTCATAGAAGCTATCGGCCGATTTTTTTGTTTTTCAAGATATTGCCACAAGATTTGACAAATCCTATTCTTATTACTTTCTTAATGTGCTGTCAAAATTGTATCAAAATCGGACCACTATAACATATAGCTGCCATAGGAACAATCGGCTGAAATCAGGGTTTTTGTATGCAAACCTGTTTTGTTTTTGGAAATACCCATTATCAATACTTTTTAATGTTATACAGTAACCCGCCCTTAGTTTTTCCATTTAAATATCTCAGACGTTTATCTTATATACATAGCTGTTATAGGAACAATCAGTCAGTCCGTCTGTATGTTGGAACTCAAATTAGTCCCCCAGTTATTGAGCTATCTTCATGAAACTTGGCACACAAGCTTATTATTGCTGTAGGCTGTAAATAAGTCGGAACGAGCCAGATCGGACCGATATATCGTATAGCTGTCATACAAGCTATCGGCCGATTTTTGTTGTTTTTCAAGATATTGCAACAAGATTTGGCAAATCTTATTCTTATTACGTTCTTAATGTGCTGTCAAAATTGTATCAAATTGTATAATCGGACCACTATAACATATAGCTGTCATAGGAACAATCGGCTGAAATCAGGGTTTTTGTATGCAAACCTGTTTTGTTTTTGGAAATACCGCACATTATCAATACTTTTTATACCCTTGCAGAGGGTATATTAATTTTAGCCAGAAGTTTGCAACGCACCTTAGGAGACATCTCCGACCCTATAAAGTATATATATTCTGAATCAGCATCACCAGAGGAGTCGAAAAATGGATGTCCGTCTGTCCGTCCGTCCGTCCGTTGGTCCGTCCGTCCGTCCGTCCGTCTGTTGCAACGCAAACTAGTCTCTCAGTTTTTGAGCTATCTCCATGAAACTTGGCACACAAGCTTCTTATTGCTGTAGGCTGTAAATAAGTCGGAACGAGCCAGATCGGACCGATGTATCGTATAGCTGTCATAGAAGCTATCGGCCGATTTTTGTTGTTTTTCAAGATATTGCAACAAGATTTGGCAAATCTTATTCGTATTACGTTCTTAATGTGCTGTCAAAATTGTATCAAAATCGGACCACTATAACATATAGCTGTCATAGGAACAATCGGCTGAAATCAGGGTTTTTGTATGCAAACCTGTTTTGTTTTTGGAAATACCGCACATTATCAATACTTTTTAATGTTATACAGTAACCCGCCCTTAGTTTTTCCATTTAAATATCTCAGACGTTTATATTCTATAGCTGTTATAGGAACAATCAGTCAGTCCGTCTGTATGTTGGAACTCAAATTAGTCCCCCAGTTATTGAGCTATCTTCATGAAACTTGGCACACAAGCTTATTATTGCTGTAGGCTGTAAATAAGTCGGAACGAGCCAGATCGGACCGATATATCGTATAGCTGTCATAGAAGCTATCGGCCGATTTTTGTTGTTTTTCAAGATATTGCAACAAGATTTGGCAAATCTTATTCTTATTACGTTCTTAATGTGCTGTCAAAATTGTATCAAATTGTATAATCGGACCACTATAACATATAGCTGCCATAGGAACAATCGGCTGAAATCAGGGTTTTTGTATGCAAACCTGTTTTGTTTTTGGAAATACCGCACATTATCAATACTTTTTAATGTTATACAGTAACCCGCCCTTAGTTTTTCCATTTGAATATCTCAGACGTTTATATTCTATAGCTGTTATAGGAACAATCAGTCAGTCCGTCTGTCTGTTGCAACTCAAATTAGTCCCCCAGTTATTGAGCTATCTTCATGAAACTTGGCACACAAGCTTATTATTGCTGTAGGCTGTAAATAAGTCGGAACGAGCCAGATCGGACCGATATATCGTATAGCTGTCATAGAAGCTATCGGCCGATTTTTGTTGTTTTTCAAGATATTGCAACAAGATTTGGCAAATCTTATTCTTATTACGTTCTTAATGTGCTGTCAAAATTGTATCAAAGTATAATCGGACCACTATAACATATAGCTGTCATAGGAACAATCGGCTGAAATCAGGGTTTTTGTATGCAAACCTGTTTTGTTTTTGGAAATACCGCACATTATCAATACTTTTTAATGTTATACAGTACCCCGCCCTTAGTTTTTCCATTTAAATATCTCAGACGTTTATATTCTATAGCTGTTATAGGAACAATCAGTCAGTCCGTCTGTCTGTTGCAACTCAAATTAGTCCCCCAGTTATTGAGCTATCTTCATAAAACTTTGCTCACAAGCTTCTTATTTCTGCCCTCTTTAAATAAGTCGGAACGAGCCAGATCGGACTGATATATCGTATAGCTGTCATGGAGCCTATCGGCCGATTTTCGTTATATTTCAAGATATAGCTATCAGGCTTACCACATCCAAATCTAAGTGTGTCCCTAATAATATAGTTCGAAATCGAACTTTTATAACTTATAACGATCAACGATCGGCCTAATGAAGGTTCATGTTGCAATTTTATGGAAAATCTGAGTACTATTACATATAGCTGTTAAACAAAAAATCATGTAGCTGTTATTCAAACGCATTTTTGAATGAGATCTTTCCAAATTTATTTATATTTTATGACCAACAGATCCTTTACAACACAAAGACATTTCCTCATAACATTTTGTGTTAAGTATATAAGAAATCGAGGTATATACAAAAGCATTAAGAAGGTAGAATTATTTTTTTTCGAAGCAGGTGTTTGATTCATAGCCTTAATCAGATCAAAATCTTGACTTCCTGTACTGTTATAATTGTTCAATAAATACCACAGAAACCAGCAGCAATCCAAATATATTTTATATTTTGTATAACTGCAAGGGTATGAAACCTTCGGCAAGCCGAAGGTAGCCTTGCTTTCTTGTTAATGTTATAAAGTAACCCGCCCTTAGTTTTTCCATTTGAATATCTCAGACGTTTATATTCTATAGCTGTTATAGGAACAATCAGTCAGTCCGTCTGTCTGTTGCAACTCAAATTAGTCCCCCAGTTATTGAGCTATCTTCATGAAACTTGGCACACAAGCTTATTATTGCTGTAGGCTGTAAATAAGTTGGAACGAGCCAGATCGGACCGATATATCGTATAGCTGTGATAGAAGCTATCGGCCGATTTTTGTTGTTTTTCAAGATATTGCAACAAGATATGATAAATCCTATACTTATTACGTTCTTAATGTGCTGTCAAAATTGTATCAAAATCGGACCACTATAACATATAGCTGCCATAGGAACAATCGGCTGAAATCAGGGTTTTTGTATGCAAACCTGTTTTATTTTTGGAAATACCACACATTATCAATACTTTTTAATGTGATAAAGTAACCCTCCCTTAGTTTTTCCATTTAAATATCTCAGACGTTTATATTCTATAGCTGTTATAGGAACAGTCAGTCAGTCCGTCTGTCTGTTGCAACTCAAATTAGTCCCCCAGTTATTGAGCTATCTTCATGAAACTTGGCACACAAGCTTATTATTGCTGTAGGCTGTAAATAAGTCGGAACGAGCCAGATCGGACCGATATATCGTATATTTATATCGTATATTGCCACAAGATTTGGCAAATCCTATTCTTATTACGTTCTTAATGTGCTGTCAAAATTGTATCAAAATCGGACCACTATAACATATAGCTGCCATAGGAACAATCGGCTGAAATCAGGGTTTTTGTATGCAAACCCGTTTTGTTTTTGGAAATACCACATATTATCAATACTTTTTAATGTTATAAAGTAACCCGCCCTTAGTTTTTCCATTTAAATATCTCAGACGTTTATCTTATATACATAGCTGTTATAGGAACAGTCAGTCAGTCCGTCTGTCTGTTGCAACTCAAATTAGTCCCCCAGTTATTGAGCTATCTTCATGAAACTTGGTACACAAGCTTATTATTGCTGTAGGCTGTAAATAAGTCGGAACGAGCCAGATCGGACCGATATATCGTATAGTTATATCGTATATTGCCACAAGATTTGGCAAATCCTATTCTTATTACGTTCTTAATGTGCTGTCAAAATTGTATCAAAATCGGACCACTATAACATATAGCTGCCATAGGAACAATCGGCTGAAATCAGGGTTTTTGTATGCAAACCCGTTTTGTTTTTGGAAATACCACATATTATCAATACTTTTTAATGTTATAAAGTAACCCGCCCTTAGTTTTTCCATTTAAATATCTCAGACGTTTATATTCTATAGCTGTTATAGGAACAATCAGTCAGTCCGTCTGTCTGTTGCAACTCAAATTAGTCCCCCAGTTATTGAGCTATCTTCATGAAACTTGGCACACAAGCTTATTATTGCTGTAGGCTGTAAATAAGTCGGAACGAGCCAGATCGGACCGATATATCGTATAGTTGTCATAGAAGCTATCGGCCGATTTTTTTGTTTTTCAAGATATTGCCACAAGATTTGGCAAATCCTATACTTATTACGTTCTTAATGTGCTGTCAAAATTGTATCAAAATCGGACCACTATAACATATAGCTGCCATAGGAACAATCGGCTGAAATCAGGGTTTTTGTATGCAAACCTGTTTTGTTTTTTGGAAATACCGCACATTATCAATACTTTTTAATGTTATACAGTACCCCGCCCTTAGTTTTTCCATTTAAATATCTCAGACGTTTATATTCTATAGCTGTTATAGGAACAATCAGTCAGTCCGTCTGTCTGTTGCAACTCAAATTAGTCCCCCAGTTATTGAGCTATCTTCATAAAACTTTGCTCACAAGCTTCTTATTTCTGCCCTCTTTAAATTAGTCGGAACGAGCCAGATCGGACTGATATATCGTATAGCTGTCATGGAGCCTATCGGCCGATTTTCGTTATATTTCAAGATATAGCTATCAGGCTTACCACATCCAAATCTAAGTGTGTCCCTAATAATATAGTTCGAAATCGAACTATTATAACTTATAACGATCAACGATCGGCCTAATGAAGGTTCAGGTTGCAATTTTATGGAAAATCTGAGTACTATTACATATAGCTGTTAAACAAAAAATCATGTAGCTGTTATTCAAACGCATTTTTGAATGAGATCTTTCCAAATTTATTTATATTTTATGACCAACAGATCCTTTACAACACAAAGACATTTCCTCATAACATTTTGTGTTAAGTATATAAGAAATCCAGGTATATACAAAAGCATTAAAAGCATTTTTTTTCGAAGCAGGTGTTTGATTCATAGCCTTAATCAGGTAAAAATCTTGACTTCCTGTATTGTTATAATTGTTCAATAAATACCACAGAAACCAGCAGCAATCCAAATATATTTTATATTTTGTATAACTGCAAGGGTATGAAACCTTCGGCAAGCCGAAGGTAGCCTTGCTTTCTTGTTTTAATTATGTGCACCGAAAATATTCATAGTGCAATTTTATCGGTCATCGCGTAAGAATTGCAGTGGTCGAGTGGTGATGGTAGTTGACTGTTAAGCGAGAGGTCCGGAGTTCAACTCCTGGGTGCCGCGGCGACTTATATTTATTTTTTTTTATATCTTATATTTATACCCATGCAGAGGGTATATTAATTTTAGCCAGAAGTTTGCAACGCACCTTAGGAGACATCTCCGACCCTATAAAGTATATATATTCTGAATCAGCATCACCAGAGGAGTCGAAAAATGGATGTCCGTCTGTCCGTCCGTCCGTCCGTCCGTCTGTTGCAACGCAAACTAGTCTCTCAGTTTTTGAGCTATCTCCATGAAACTTGGCACACAAGCTTCTTATTGCTGTAGGCTGTAAATAAGTCGGAACGAGCCAGATCGGACCGATATATCGTATAGCTGTCATAGAAGTTATCGGCCGATTTTTGTTGTTTTTCAAGATATTGCAATAAGATTTGGCAAATCTTATTCTTATTACTTTCTTAATTTGCTGTCAAAATTGTATCAAAATCGGATCACTATAACATATAGCTGCCATAGGAACAATCGGCTGAAATCAGGGTTTTTGTATGCAACTCTGTTTTGTTTTTGGAAATACCGCACATTATCAATACTTTTTAATGTTATACAGTAACCCGCCCTTAGTTTTTCCATTTAAATATCTCAGAAGTTTATATTATATACATAGCTGTTATAGGAACAATCAGTCAGTCCGTCTGTATGTTGGAACTCAAATTAGTCCCCCAGTTATTGAGCTATCTACATGAAACTTGGCACACAAGCTTATTATTGCTGTAAACTGTAAATAAGTCGGAACGAGCCAGATCGGACCGATATATAGTATAGCTGTCATAGAAGCTATCGGCCGATTTTCGTTATATTTCAAGATAAAGCTATCAGCCTTACCACATCCAAATCTAAGTGTGTCCCTAATAATAAAGTTCGAAATCGAACTTTTATAACTTATAACGATCAACGATCGGCCTAATGAAGGTTCATGTTGCAATTTTATGGAAACCTGAGTACTATTACATGTAGCTGTTAAACAAAAAATACTGTAGCTGTTATTCAAACGCATTTTTATACCCTTGCAGAGGGTATATTAATTTTAGCCAGAAGTTTGCAACGCACCTTAGGAGACATCTCCGACCCTATAAAGTATATATATTCTGAATCAGCATCACCAGAGGAGTCGAAAAATGGATGTCCGTCTGTCCGTCCGTCCGTCTGTTGCAACGCAAACTAGTCTCTCAGTTTTTGAGCTATCTTCATGAAACTTGGCACACAAGCTTATTATTGATGTAGGCTGTAAATAAGTCGGAGCGAGCCAGATCGGACCGATATATCGTATAGCTGTCATAGAAGCTATCGGCCGATTTTTGTTGTTTTTCAAGATATTGCAACAAGATATGGCAAATCCTATTCTTATTACGTTCTTAATGTGCTGTCAAAAATGTATCAAAATCGGACCAATTTAACATATAGCTGCCATAGGAACAATCGGCTGAAATCAGGGTTTTTGTATGCAAACCTATTTTGTTTTTGGAAATACCGCACATTATCAATACTTTTTAATGTTATACAGTAACCCGCCCTTAGTTTTTCCATTTAAATATCTCAGACGTTTCTATAGCTGTTATAGGAACAATCATTCAGTCCGTCTGTCTGTTGCAACGCAATTGCGTTATTGAGCTTTCTTCATGAAACTTTGCTCACAAGCTTCTTATTTCTGCCCTCTTTAAATAAGTCGGAACGGGCCAGATCGGACTGATATATCGTATAGCTGTCATGGAGCCTATCGGCCGATTTTCGTTATATTTCAAGATATAGCTATCAGGCTTACCACATCCAAATCTAAGTGTGTCCCTAATAATAAAGTTCGAAATCGAACTTTTATAACTTATAACGATCAACGATCGGTCTAATGAAGGTTCATGTTGCAATTTTATGGAAACCTGAGTACTATTACATGTAGCTATTAAACAAAAAATCATATAGCTGTCAAACGTATTTTTGAATAAGAACTTTCCAAATTTAGATTTTATGACCAACACATCCTTTACAACACAAAGACATTTCCTCATAACAATTGTGTTAAGTGTATAAGAAATCCAGGTATATACAAAAGCATTAAAAGGTAGAATTATTTTTTTGTAAGCAGGTGTTTGATTCATAGCCTTAATCAGGTAAAAATCTCGACTTCCTGTACTGTTATAATTGTTCAATAAATACCACAGAAACCAGCAGCAATCCAAATATATTTTATATTTTGTATAACTGCAAGGGTATGAAACCTTCGGCAAGCCGAAGGTAGCCTTGCTTTCTTGTTTTTTATTTTATAGTGTGTTGCATAATTCAAAATAAATTTTTAGTATATTTAAAGCCACTTAGAATCAAAAGAGACATTGAGCAGCAACACAAAAAACAAACGACAAATCTAATTAGATATGTTGAGATGTGGGTTGACAAAGTTTCAATAAGATCGGCCGATAAATAAGGAAGATATTCAATAAATAGTATTGCACTGTGGCCATGTGCTTATGTCGGTTTTTCCTAATGTCAGTACCCGAGTTCAACTCCAGCAGCAGACAACTTTTTACACCCGCTACTCGAATAGTATAAGGGTATTATAACTTTGTGCTAACCGGAAATGTTTGTAACAGGTAGAAGGAGACATCTCCGACCCCATAAATTATATATATTCTGAATCAGCATGAACAGCCGAGTCGATATAGCCATGTCCGTCTGTCCGTCTGTTTGTCTGTCCGTCCGTATGAAAACCTAGATCTCAGCTATTATAAGAGCTAGAGCTACCAAATTTGGAGACAATATGTGTTAATTCTGCACGCAGATCAAGTTTATTTTGGATTTTTGCCACGCCTCCATCCGCCCCCATAAATCGAAAAAAAAAGTCGATTGTAGCTGCAAATAAAAACCACCATGCGGGTGTGTTGACAAAGTTTCAATAAGATCGGCCGATAAATAAGGATTATATTCAAGAAATAGTATTGCACTGTGGCCATGTGCTTATGTCGGTTTTTCCTAATGTCAGTACCCGAGTTCAACTCCAGCAGCAGACAACTTTTTATACCCTTGCAGAGGGTATATTAATTTTAGCCAGAAGTTTGCAACGCACCTTAGGAGACATCTCCGACCCTATAAAGTATATATATTCTGAATCAGCATCACCAGAGGAGTCGAAAAATGGATGTCCGTCCGTCCGTCCGTCTGTTGCAACGAAAACTAGTCTCTCAGTTTTTGAGATATCTCCATGAAACTTGGCACACAAGCTTCTTATTGCTGTAGGTTGTAAATAAGTCGGAACGAGCCAGATCGGACCGATATATCGTATAGCTGTCATAGAAGCTATTGGCCGATTTTTGTTGTTTTTCAAGATATTGCAACAAGATTTGGCAAATCCTATTCATATTACGTTCTTAATGTGCTGTCGAAATTGTTTCAAAATCGGACCACTATAACATATAGCTGTCATAGGAACAATCGGCTGAAATCAGGGTTTTTGTATGCAAACCTGTTTTGTTTTTGGAAATACCGCACATTATCAATACTTTTTAATGTTATATAGTAACCAGCCCTTAGTTTTTCCATTTAAATATCTCAGACGTTTATATTATATAGCTGTTATGGGAACAATCAGTCAGTCCGTCTGTCTGTTGCAACTCAAATTAGTCCCCCAGTTATTGAGCTATCTTCATCAAACTTGGCACACAAGCTTATTATTGCTGTAGGCTGTAAATAAGTCGGAACGGGCCAGATCGGACTGATATATCGTATAGCTGTCATGAAGCCTATCGGCCGATTTTCGTTATATTTCAAGATATAGCTATCAGGCTTACCACATCCAAATCTAAGTGTGTCCCTTATAATGAAGTTCGAAATCGAACTTTTATAACTTATAACGATCAACGATCGGCCTAATGAAGGTTCATGTTGCAATTTTATGGAAATCTGAGTACTATTACATGTAGCTGTTAAACAAAAAATCCTGTAGCTGTTATTCAAACGCATTTTTGAATGAGAACTTTCCAAATTTATTTATATTTTATGACCAACAGATCCTTTACAACACAAAGACATTTCCTCATAACATTTTGTGTTAAGTATATAAGAAATCCAGGTATATACAAAAGCATTAAAAAGGTAGAATTATTTTTTTTCGAAGCAGGTGTTTGATTCATAGCCTTAATCAGGTAAAAATCTTGACTTCCTGTATTGTAATAATTGTTCAATAAATACCACAGAAACCAGCAGCAATCCAAATATATTTTTATACCCTTGCAGAGGGTATATTAATTTTAGCCAGAAGTTTGCAACGCATCTTAGGAGACATCTCCGACCCTATAAAGTATATATATTCTGAATCAGCATCACCAGAGGAGTCGAAAAATGGATGTCCGTCCGTCCGTCCGTCCGTCCGTCCGTCTGTTGCAACGAAAACTAGTCTCTCAGCTTTTGAGATATCTCCATGAAACTTGGCACACAAGCTTCTTATTGCTGTAGGCTGTAAATAAGTTGGAACGAGCCAGATCGGACCGATATATCGTATAGCTGTCATAGAAGCTATCGGCCGATTTTTGTTGTTTTTCAAGATATTGCAACAAGATTTGGCAAATCTTATTCTTATTACGTTCTTAATGTGCTGTCAAAATTGTATCAAAATCGGACCACTATAACATATAGCTGCCATAGGAACAATCGACTGAAATCAGGGTTTTTGTATGCAAACCTGTTTTGTTTTTGGAAATACCGCACATTATCAATACTTTTTAATGTTATACAGTAACCCGCCCTTAGTTTTTCCATTTAAATATCTCAGACGTTTATATTCTATAGCTGTTATAGGAACAATCAGTCAGTCCGTCCGTCTGTTGCAACGCAAACTAGTCTCTCAGTTTTTGAGTTATCTTCATGAAACTTGGCACACAAGCTTCTTATTTCTGCCCTCTTTTAATAAGTCGGAACGGGCCAGAGCGGACTGATATATCGTATAGCTGTCATGAAGCCTATCGGCCGATTTTCGTTATATTTCAAGATATAGCTATCAGGCTTACCACATCCAAATCTAAGTGTGTCCCCTAATAATAAAGTTCGAAATCGAACTTTTATAACTTATAACGATCAACGATCGGCCTAATGAAGGTTCATGTTGCAATTTAATGGAAATCTGAGTACTATTACATGTAGCTGTTAAACAAAAAATCATGAAGCTGTAATTCAAACGTATTTTTGAATGATAACTTTCCAAATTTAGATTTTATGACCAACAGATCCTTTACAAAGACATTTCCTCATAACATTTTGTGTTAAGTATATAAGAAATCCAGGTATATACAAAAGCATTAAAAAGGTAGAATTATTTTTTTTCGAAGCAGGTGTTTGATTCATAGCCTTAATCAGGTAAAAATCTTGACTTCCTGTATTGTTATAATTGTTCAATAAATACCACAGAAACCAGCAGCAATCCAAATATATTTTATATTTTGTATAACTGCAAGGGTATGAAACCTTCGGCAAGCCGAAGGTAGCCTTGCTTTCTTGTATATTTTGTATAACTGCAAGGGTATGAAACCTTCGGCAAGCCGAAGGTAGCCTTGCTTTCTTGTTTTAATTATGTGGCAACTTTTTTTTTTTAATTAAAATCGATAAATTTTTAGGATATTTAAAGCCACTTAGAATCGAAAGAGACATTGAGAAGCAACACAAAAAACAGACGACAAATCTAATTAGATATGTTGAGATGTATTGTGAGGCAGCATATATGTATGTATGTATGTATAGGCGTCTCTTTCGCACATGCATAATTTATAACTGCAAAGTAATAAAAGCAAAGGGCAACATCCAATAAGAATCGAGTGGAACTTTCATAGGCAAAACAAATTAGATACGGAAAGAAATAAAAAGCAAGAACACATTGTTCACATTTGGCACGTGTTTTTCCGAAGAATTGTAGCGGGTATATCACAGTCGAGTCAGCTCGACTGTAGCCTTTCCGACTTGTTTATACATGTGATAAAAACCACCATGCGGGTGTGTTGACAAAGTTTCAATAAGATCGGCCGATAAATAAGGATTATATTCAAGAAATAGTATTGCACTGTGGCCATGTGCTTATGTCGGTTTTTCCTAATGTCAGTACCCGAGTTCAACTCCAGCAGCAGACAACTTTTTATACCCTTGCAGAGGGTATATTAATTTTAGCCAGAAGTTTGCAACGCACCTAAGCAGACATCTCCGACCCTATAAAGTATATATATTCTGAATCAGCATCACCAGAGGAGTCGAAATATGGATGTCCGTCTGTCCGTCCATCCGTCCGTCCGTCCGTCCGTCCGTCCGTCTGTTGCAACGAAATCTAGTCTCTCAGTTTTTGAGCTATCTCCATGAAACTTGGCACACAAGCTTCTTAATGCTGTAGGCTGTAAATAAGTCGGAACGAGCCAGATCGGACCGATATATCGTTTAGCTGTCATAGAAGCTATGGCAAATCCTATTCTTATTACGTTCTTAATGTGCTGTCAAAATTGTTTCAAAATCGGACCACTATAACATATAGCTGTCATAGGAACAATCGGCTGAAATCAGGGTTTTTGTATGCAAACCTGTTTTGTTTTTGGAAATACCACACATTATCAATACTTTTTAATGTTATACAGTAACCCGCCCTTAGTTTTTCCATTTGAATATCTCAGACGTTTATATTCTATAGCTGTTATAGGAACAATCAGTCAGTCCGTCTGTCTGTTGCAACTCAAATTAGTCCCCCAGTTATTGAGCTATCTTCATAAAACTTTGCTCACAAGCTTCTTATTTCTGCCCTCTTTAAATAAGTCGGAACGAGCCAGATCGGACTGATATATCGTATAGCTGTCATGGAGCCTATCGGCCGATTTTCGTTATATTTCAAGATATAGCTATCAGGCTTACCACATCCAAATCTAAGTGTGTCCCTTATAATATAGTTCGAAATCGAACTTTTATAACTTATAACGATCAACGATCGGCCTAATGAAGGTTCATGTTGCAATTTTATGGAAATCTGAGTACTATTACATATAGCTGTTAAACAAAAAATCATGTAGCTGTTATTCAAACGCATTTTTGAATGAGATCTTTCCAAATTTATTTATATTTTATGACCAACAGATCCTTTACAACACAAAGACATATCCTCATAACATTTTGTGTTAAGTATATAAGAAATCCAGGTATATACAAAAGCATTAAAAGCATTTTTTTTCGAAGCAGGTGTTTGATTCATAGCCTTAATCATGTAAAAATCTTGACTTCCTGTACTGTTATAATTGTTCAATAAATACCACAGAAACCAGCAGCAATCCAAATATATTTTATATTTTGTACAACTGCAAGAGTATGAAACCTTCGGCAACCCAAAGGTAGCCTTGCTTTCTTGTTTATACATGTGATAAAAGCCACCATGCGGGTGTGTTGGCAAAGTTTCAATAAGATCGGCCGAGAAATAAGGAAGATATATATGGGCACAGAAAATATTCATAGTGCAATTTTATCGGTCATCGCGTAAGAAATGCAGTGGTCGAGTGGTGATGGTAGTTGACTGTTAAGCGAGAGGTCCGGAGTTCAACTCCTGGGTGCCGCGGCGACTTATATTTATTTTTTTGTATCTTATATTTTTTATACCCTTGCAGAGGGTATATTAATTTTAGCCAGAAGTTTGCAACGCACCTTAGGAGACATCTCCGACCCTATAAAGTATATATATTCTGAATAAGCATCACCAGAGGAGTCGAAAAATGGATGTCCGTCTGTCCGTCCGTCCGTCCGTCCGTCCGTCCGTCTGTTGCAACGCAAACTAGTCTCTCAGTTTTTGAGCTATCTTCATGAAACTTGGCACACAAGCTTCTTATTGCTGTAGGCTGTAAATAAGTCGGAACGAGCCAGATCGGACCCATATATCGTATAGCTGTCATAGAAGCTATCGGCCGATTTTTGTTGTTTTTCAAGATATTGCAACAAGATTTGGCAAATCTTATTCTTATTACGTTCTTAATGTGCTGTCAAAATTGTATCAAAATCGGACCACTATAACATATATCTGTCATAGGAACAATCGGCTGAAATCAGGGTTTTTGTATGCAAACCTGTTTTGTTTTTGGAAATACCGCACATTATCAATACTTTTTAATGTTATACAGTAACCAGCCCTTAGTTTTTCCATTTAAATATCTCAGACGTTTATATTATATAGCTGTTATGGGAACAATCAGTCAGTCCGTCTGTCTGTTGCAACTCAACTTAGTCCCCCAGTTATTGAGCTATCTTCATGAAACTTGGCACACAAGCTTATTATTGCTGTAGGCTGTAAATAAGTTGGAACGAGCCAGATCGGACCGATATATCGTATAGCTGTCATAGAAGCTATCGGCCGATTTTTGTTGTTTTTCAAGATATTGCAACAAGATTTGGCAAATCTTATTCTTATTACGTTCTTAATGTGCTGTCAAAATTGTATCAAAATCGGACCAATATAACATATATCTGTCATAGGAACAATCGGCTGAAATCAGGGTTTTTGTATGCAAACCTGTTTTGTTTTTGGAAATACCGCACATTATCAATACTTTTTAATGTTATACAGTAACCAGCCCTTAGGTTTTCCATTTAAATATCTCAGACGTTTATATTATATAGCTGTTATGGGAACAATCAGTCAGTCCGTTTGTCTGTTGCAACTCAAATTAGTCCCCCAGTTATTGAGCTATCTTCATGAAACTTTTCTCCCAAGCTTCTTATTTCTGCCCTCTTTTAATAAGTCGGAACGGGCCAGATCGGACTGATATATCGTATAGCTGTCATGAAGCCTATCGGCCGATTTTCGTTATATTTCAAGATATAGCTATCAGGCTTACCACATCCAAATCTAAGTGTGTCCCTTATAATGAAGTTCGAAATCGAACTTTTATAACTTATAACGATCAACGATCGGCCTAATGAAGGTTCATGTTGCAATTTTATGGAAATCTGAGTACTATTACATGTAGCTGTTAAACAAAAAATCCTGTAGCTGTTATTCAAACGCATTTTTGAATGAGAACTTTCCAAATTTATTTATATTTTATGACCAACAGATCCTTTACAACACAAAGACATTTCCTCATAACATTTTGTGTTAAGTATATAAGAAATCCAGGTATATACAAAAGCATTAAAAAGGTAGAATTATTTTTTTTCGAAGCAGGTGTTTGATTCATAGCCTTAATCAGGTAAAAATCTTGACTTCCTGTATTGTAATAATTGTTCAATAAATACCACAGAAACCAGCAGCAATCCAAATATATTTTTATACCCTTGCAGAGGGTATATTAATTTTAGCCAGAAGTTTGCAACGCATCTTAGGAGACATCTCCGACCCTATAAAGTATATATATTCTGAATCAGCATCACCAGAGGAGTCGAAAAATGGATGTCCGTCCGTCCGTCCGTCCGTCCGTCCGTCCGTCTGTTGCAACGAAAACTAGTCTCTCAGCTTTTGAGATATCTTCATGAAACTTGGCACACAAGCTTCTTATTGCTGTAGGCTGTAAATAAGTTGGAACGAGCCAGATCGGACCGATATATCGTATAGCTGTCATAGAAGCTATCGGCCGATTTTTGTTGTTTTTCAAGATATTGCAACAAGATTTGGCAAATCTTATTCTTATTACGTTCTTAATGTGCTGTCAAAATTGTATCAAAATCGGACCACTATAACATATAGCTGCCATAGGAACAATCGACTGAAATCAGGGTTTTTGTATGCAAACCTGTTTTGTTTTTGGAAATACCGCACATTATCAATACTTTTTAATGTTATACAGTAACCCGCCCTTAGTTTTTCCATTTAAATATCTCAGACGTTTATATTCTATAGCTGTTATAGGAACAATCAGTCAGTCCGTCCGTCTGTTGCAACGCAAACTAGTCTCTCAGTTTTTGAGTTATCTTCATGAAACTTGGCACACAAGCTTCTTATTTCTGCCCTCTTTAAATAAGTCGGAACGGGCCAGAGCGGACTGATATATCGTATAGCTGTCATGAAGCCTATCGGCCGATTTTCGTTATATTTCAAGATATAGCTATCAGGCTTACCACATCCAAATCTAAGTGTGTCCCTAATAATAAAGTTCGAAATCGAACTTTTATAACTTATAACGATCAACGATCGGCCTAATGAAGGTTCATGTTGCAATTTAATGGAAATCTGAGTACTATTACATGTAGCTGTTAAACAAAAAATCATGAAGCTGTAATTCAAACGTATTTTTGAATGATAACTTTCCAAATTTAGATTTTATGACCAACAGATCCTTTACAAAGACATTTCCTCATAACATTTTGTGTTAAGTATATAAGAAATCCAGGTATATACAAAAGCATTAAAAAGGTAGAATTATTTTTTTTCGAAGCAGGTGTTTGATTCATAGCCTTAATCAGGTAAAAATCTTGACTTCCTGTATTGTAATAATTGTTCAATAAATACCACAGAAACCAGCAGCAATCCAAATATATTTTTATACCCTTGCAGAGGGTATATTAATTTTAGCCAGAAGTTTGCAACGCATCTTAGGAGACATCTCCGACCCTATAAAGTATATATATTCTGAATCAGCATCACCAGAGGAGTCGAAAAATGGATGTCCGTCCGTCCGTCCGTCCGTCCGTCCGTCCGTCTGTTGCAACGAAAACTAGTCTCTCAGCTTTTGAGATATCTTCATGAAACTTGGCACACAAGCTTCTTATTGCTGTAGGCTGTAAATAAGTTGGAACGAGCCAGATCGGACCGATATATCGTATAGCTGTCATAGAAGCTATCGGCCGATTTTTGTTGTTTTTCAAGATATTGCAACAAGATTTGGCAAATCTTATTCTTATTACGTTCTTAATGTGCTGTCAAAATTGTATCAAAATCGGACCACTATAACATATAGCTGCCATAGGAACAATCGACTGAAATCAGGGTTTTTGTATGCAAACCTGTTTTGTTTTTGGAAATACCGCACATTATCAATACTTTTTAATGTTATACAGTAACCCGCCCTTAGTTTTTCCATTTAAATATCTCAGACGTTTATATTCTATAGCTGTTATAGGAACAATCAGTCAGTCCGTCCGTCTGTTGCAACGCAAACTAGTCTCTCAGTTTTTGAGTTATCTTCATGAAACTTGGCACACAAGCTTCTTATTTCTGCCCTCTTTAAATAAGTCGGAACGGGCCAGAGCGGACTGATATATCGTATAGCTGTCATGAAGCCTATCGGCCGATTTTCGTTATATTTCAAGATATAGCTATCAGGCTTACCACATCCAAATCTAAGTGTGTCCCCTAATAATAAAGTTCGAAATCGAACTTTTATAACTTATAACGATCAACGATCGGCCTAATGAAGGTTCATGTTGCAATTTAATGGAAATCTGAGTACTATTACATGTAGCTGTTAAACAAAAAATCATGAAGCTGTAATTCAAACGTATTTTTGAATGATAACTTTCCAAATTTAGATTTTATGACCAACAGATCCTTTACAAAGACATTTCCTCATAACATTTTGTGTTAAGTATATAAGAAATCCAGGTATATACAAAAGCATTAAAAAGGTAGAATTATTTTTTTTCGAAGCAGGTGTTTGATTCATAGCCTTAATCAGGTAAAATTCTTGACTTCCTGTATTGTTATAATTGTTCAATAAATACCACAGAAACCAGCAGCAATCCAAATATATTTTATATTTTGTATAACTGCAAGGGTATGAAACCTTCGGCAAGCCGAAGGTAGCCTTGCTTTCTTGTATATTTTGTATAACTGCAAGGGTATGAAACCTTCGGCAAGCCGAAGGTAGCCTTGCTTTCTTGTTTTAATTATGTGGCAACCTTTTTTTATACCCTTGCAGAGGGTATATTAATTTTAGCCAGAAGTTTGCAACGCACCTTAGGAGACATCTCCGACCCTATAAAGTATATATATTCTGAATCAGCATCACCAGAGGAGTCGAAAAATGGATGTCCGTCTTGTCCGTCCGTCCGTCCGTCCGTCCGTCCGTCCGTCCGTCCGTCTGTTGCAACGCAAACTAGTCTCTCAGTTTTTGAGCTATCTTCATGAAACTTGGCACACAAGCTTCTTGTTGCTGTAGGCTGTAAATAAGTCGGAACGAGCCAGATCGGACCGATATATCGTATAGCTGTCATGGAAGCTATCGGC
>JAECXD010000361.1:0-47514 GCA_018151445.1 Zaprionus inermis
TTTCGATTCTAAGTGGCTTTAATTTTATTTTGCAACACACTATAAAATAAAAAAAAAAATATAAGATACAAAAAATAAATAAATATAAGTCGCTGCGGCACACCCAGGAGTTGAACTCCGGACCTCTCGCTTAACAGTCAACTACCATCACCACTCGACCACTGCACTTCTTACGCAATGGCCGATAAAATTGCAATATGAATATTTTCGGTGCACATAATTAAAAAAGAAGAGTTGCCAAATAATTAAAAAAAAAAAAGTTGCCACATAATTAAATAAAAGTTGTCTGCTGCTGGAGTTGAACTCGGGTACTAACATTAGGAAAAACCGACATAAGCACATGGCCACAGTGCAATACTATTTCTTGAATATCTTCCTTATTTATCGGCCGATCTTATTGAAACTTTGCCAACACACCCGCATGGTGGTTTTTATGACATGATTTTTGTAGAGTTATATTTGCAGCTACAATCGACTTTTTTCGATTTATGGGGGCGGATGGAGGCGTGGCAAAAAACCAAAATAAACTTGATCTGCGTGCAGAATTAACACATATTGTCTCCAAATTTGGCAGCTCTAGCTCTTGTAATAGCTGAGATCTAGGTTTTCAGCTACAATCGACCTTTTTCGATTTATGGGGGCGGATGGAGGCGTGGCAAAAATCCAAAATAAACTTGATCTGCGTACAGAATTAGCACATATTGTCTCCAAATTTGGTAGCTCTAGCTCTTATAATAGCTGAGATCTAGGTTTTCATACGGACGGACAGACAGACAGACGGACAGACGGACATGGCTATATCGACTCGGCTGTTCATGCTGATTCAGAATATATATACTTTATGGGGTCGGAGATTTCTCCTTCTGCCTGTTACAAACATTTTCGGTTGGCACAAAGTTATAATACCCTTATACTCTTCGAGTAGCGGGTATAAAAATTTTAAGAATCGATAAAGCTTATCCTTTATTTATGTCCTGTTTACTATTTCCGACAATTATTGTTAGATCCTAATTTCATTTTTAATTTATACTTTATCTACTACCTTAAATTCACAATTACACACTTACTTTATATTCCATTTTTCTATTGGCTTTGCAGTGCTTACCCCCTGCACGTTAAAGATGGTAAAATACTATTAAAAACACAGATTTCAAATCAATTCTATTTATAAAGGCTTAGTGTATTTAATTATAAAACATATAACAATTATTCCATTTGGGTAACTTAAACATTATAGATGATATAGCTAATAACTGAACAAAAAGTATATATTATGCTGTTCATTGAAATAGCAGTGTTTGATTTTTTGTCTCGAAAAGTGCCGAAATCTTTTATAATTTTGCGAAAAGTGAGTTTAATTAAATTTGTTATTATAGTTTATACGACAATACACCTTTACCACGTAAACAAATTTGTGGGTAGAGGACCTCACTGCTCCGAGCAAAAAAGGGAAGAAATTATTCGGCTAAGAAAGGAAGGTAAAACATATAAAGAAATTCAAATTCTTTTAAAATGTTCTGCCAAGATAGTTTCCAATGCCGTAAAATATGAACCGAAGCCCGAAAAACGAGGGGGGAATCGCAAAACCCCTTCAGCAAAGCTAATCCTTTTGCATCCTCTAGGGATATAAAAGCGGAGATTGGCTTGGAGATCAGTGATGTGACCATTTGCCGACGATTTCTTGAGGAGAATTTGAAAGCGCGAAGCCCACGGAAGGTGCCAATACTTGGGAAAAGACACATTAAAGCCAGGTTGCAAGAGCCAACGACCCAAAGTCCAGGTGTTCGAAGTCGACACTGGAATACTGCCTGTGGAGTTCATGGAAGAGTTGTACACCAACAACTTTAAAGAGGAGTTCTTCCCCGTGGCCTTAAAGAAGGCAGTGCATCTGGTGACGAAACCATGGTCAGTCACCGACGGCGAAAGAGTTAATCTGACGCTTGAGGTTGATGAAAAGGCGCTGGACGTCCTTGATAAGACCGGGCGGGTCTACATCAAGTGGTTCAGTTACCGTTGCCGGTGGCTCGTCCACACCTATGCTTGTCAAAGGTGCCTTGGATTTGACCATAAGGTTTCCCAATGCAGGGTCAATGAGATTGAGACTACTGAGTACCACCAAAACCATATCCTGAAGATAGTAAAGCACGGTGGCCTTAAAATCATGGTATGGGCATGTTTTTTGTTCAACGGCATAGGTCCCATACATATGATCGATGGGATCATGGACCAACATTTATACATGAACATATTAAGAACTGTCATGCAGCCGTATGCTGAGGAAGAAAAGCCATTAATTTTGACTTTTCAGCAGGACAATGATCCTAAGGACACCAGCAAAGTGGGCAAGGAGTGGTTGCGTAAAGTCCCCGGAATTAAATCCCATCGAAAACTTATGGGGGGACATCAAGCGATACGTGTCAAAGAAGTCACCGACTTCTAAGCCGCAGCTAAGAAGTGGGATTATGCCTAAAAAAAATTTCTACACCGCGAATCGGCATCCACAGTGACAATAAAAACTTAAGTTATAACGTGTATATATATATATATATATATATATATAGTAAAATATAACCTTTTGCGAGGTTTGAGTCCAACGAACTACCCGTCAATAGACTGAGCTAGACCCTGAATTAAACTAAATAAAGAAACGCGACACAAATTTGGTGTGTTGTTATACCCTTGCAGAGGGTATATTAATTTTAGCCAGAAGTTTGCAACACACCTTAGGAGACATCTCCGACCCTATAAAGTATATATATTCTGAATCAGCATCACCAGAGGAGTCGAAAAATGGATGTCCGTCTGTCCGTCCGTCCGTCCGTCCGTCCGTCCGTCCGTCCGTCCGTCCGTCTGTTGCAACGCAAACTAGTCTCTCAGTTTTTGAGCTATCTTCATGAAACTTGGCACTCAAGCTTATTATTGCTGTGGGCTGTAAATAAGTCGGAACGAGCCAGATCGGACCGATATATCGTATAGCTGTCATAGAAGCTATCGGCCGATTTTTGTTGTTTTTCAAGATATTGCAACAAGATTTGGCAAATCCTATTCATATTACGTTCTTAATGTACTGTCGAAATTGTATCAAAATCGGACCACTATAACATATAGCTGCCATAGGAACAATCGGCTGAAATCAGGGTTTTTGTATGCAAACCTGTTTTGTTTTTGGAAATACCGCACATTATCAATACTTTTTAATGTTATACAGTAACCCGCCCTTAGTTTTTCCATTTAAATATCTCAGACGTTTATATTCTATAGCTGTTATAGGAACAATCAGTCAGTCCATCTGTCTGTTGCAACTCAAATTAGTCCCCCAGTTATTGAGCTATCTTCATGAAACTTGGCACACAAGCTTATTATTGCTGTAGGCTGTAAATAAGTCGGAACGAGCCAGATCGGACCGATATATCGTATAGCTGTCATAGAAGCTATCTGCCGATTTTTGTTGTTTTTCAAGATATTGCAACAAGATTTGGCAAATCCTATTCTTATTACGTTCTTAATGTGCTGTCAAAATTGTATCAAAATCGGACCATTATAACATATAGCTGCCATAGGAACAATCGGCTGAAATCAGGGTTTTTGTATGCAAACCCGTTTTGTTTTTGGAAATACCGAACATTATCAATACTTTTTAATGTTATACAGTAACCCGCCCTTAGTTTTTCCATTTAAATATCTCAGACGTTTATATTCTATAGCTGTTATAGGAATAATCAGTCAGTCCGTTTGTCTGTTGCAACGCAAATTAGTCCCCCAGTTATTGAGCTATCTTCATGAAACTTTGCTCACAAGCTTCTTATTTCTGCCCTCTTTAAATAAGTCGGAACGGGCCAGATCGGAGATATATCGTATAGCTGTCATGGAGCCTATCGGCCGATTTTCGTTATATTTCAAGATATAGCTATCAGGCTTACCACATCCAAATCTAAGTGTGTCCCTAATAATAAAGTTCGAAATCGAACTTTTATAACTTATAAAGATCAACGATCGGCCTCATGAAGGTTCATGTTGCAATTTTATGGAAATCTGAGTACTATTACAAAAAAACATGTAGCTGTTATTCAAACGCATTTTTGAATGAGAACTTTCCAAATTTATTTATATTTTATGACCAACAGATCCTTTACAACACAAAGACATTTCCTCATAACATTTTGTGTTAAGTATATAAGAAATCGAGGTATATACAAAAGCATTAAAAAGGTAGAATTATTTTTTTTTCGAAGCAGGTGTTTGATTCATAGCCTTAATCAGGTCAAAATCTTGACTTCCTGTACTGTTATAATTGTTCAATAAATACCACAGAAACCAGCAGCAATCCAAATATATTTTATATTTTGTATAACTGCAAGGGTATGAAACCTTCGGCAAGCCGAAGGTAGCCTTGCTTTCTTGTTTTTATTTTGAGTTCCAGTTTAAGACTGACTCTTTGAGTTTTCTGTTGGTGGCTTATCGACTAAGAACAAAGGATTTACATAATCTTATGTGTGGTCACTTATGCTGAGTGGGCTATTTACTTTTAAGGAAACATGAGATATTGCTTGTGCATGTCGCTGTGTACTTGAATCTGTTATTTTCTTGTTTGTTTATGTTAAGGGAATTTGGAATATGAGATCTTATGCAATTTGGATAAGGCGACTTTGTATTGAGAGGTTTCTGGGAATTTATACAATGTGTGAGAATATTGTTTATACTTATGTGCGGGGAATGTATGCGTACATACATAGTGTACTTATACTTATGAATATAATGTGAGTATATACGCTACTATATATATATATACATATATATATACATATTTTTATACCCTTGCAGAGGGTATATTAATTTTAGCCAGAAGTTTGCAACGCACCTTAGGAGACATCTCCGACCCTATAAAGTATATATATTCTGAATCAGCATCACCAGAGGAGTCGAAAAATGGATGTCCGTCTGTCCGTCCGTCCGTCCGTCCGTCCGTCCGTCCGTCCGTCCGTCCGTCCGTCCGTCCGTCCGTCCGTCCGTCCGTCTGTTGCAACGCAAACTAGTCTCTCAGTTTTTAAGCTATCTTCATGAAACTTGGCACACAAGCTTATTATTGCTGTAGGCTGTAAATAAGTCGGAACGAGCCAGATCGGACCGATATATCGTATAGCTGTCATAGAAGCTATCGGCCGATTTTTGTTGTTTTTCAAGATATTGCAACAAGATTTGGCAAATCCTATTCATATTACGTTCTTAATGTGCTGTCAAAATTGTATCAAAATCGGACCACTATAACATATAGCTGCCATAGGAACAATCGGCTGAAATCAGGGTTTTTGTATGCAAACCTGTTTTGTTTTTGGAAATACCGCACATTATCAATACTTTTTAATGTTATACAGTAACCCGCCCTTAGTTTTTCCATTTAAATATCTCAGACGTTTATATTCTATAGCTGTTATAGGAACAATCAGTCAGTCCGTCTGTCTGTTGCAACTCAAATTAGTCCCCCAGTTATTGAGCTATCTTCATGAAACTTGGCACACAAGCTTATTATTGCTGTAGGCTGTAAATAAGTCGGAACGAGCCAGATCGGACCGATGGTATCGGATCGGTATCGATACTGGTATCGGATCGGTCGATACTGATATCGGATCGGTATCGATACTGGTATCGATACCGGTATCGATACTGGTATCGGATCGGTATCGATACTGGTATCGGATCGGTATCGATACTGGTATCGGATCGGTATCGATACTGGTATCATACTGGTATCGGATCGGTATCGATACTGGTATCGATACTGGTATCGGATCGGTATCGATACTGGTATCGATACTGGTATCGGATCGGTATCGATACTGGTATCGATACTGGTATCGGTATCGATACTGGTATCGGATAGGTATCGATACTGGTATCGGATAGGTATCGACACTGGTACCGAATCGGTGTCGATACTGGTATCGATACTGGTAACGATACTGGTATCGATACTGGAATCGGATCGGTATCGATACTGGTATCGACGTTAAACTTTTTTATACCTTTGCAGAGGGTATATTAATTTTAGCCAGAAGTTTGCAACGCACCTTAGGAGACATCTCCGACCCTATAAAGTATATATATTCTGAATCAGCATCACCAGAGGAGTCGAAAAATGGATGTCCGTCTGTCCGTCCGTCCGTCCGTCCGTCCGTCCGTCTGTTGCAACGCAAACTAGTCTCTCAGTTTTTGAGCTATCTTCATGAAACTTGGCACACAAGCTTATTATTGCTGTAGGCTGTAAATAAGTCGGAACGAGCCAGATCGGACCTATATATCGTATAGCTGTCATAGAAGCTATCGGCCGATTTTTGTTGTTTTTCAAGATATTGCAACAAGATTTGGCAAATCCTATTCATATTACGTTCTTAATGTGCTGTCAAAATTGTATCAAAATCGGACCACTATAACATATAGCTGCCATAGGAACAATCGGCTGAAATCAGGGTTTTTGTATGCAAACCTGTTTTGTTTTTGGAAATACCGCACATTATCAATACTTTTTAATGTTATACAGTAACCCGCCCTTAGTTTTTCCATTTAAATATCTCAGACGTTTATATTCTATAGCTGTTATAGGAACAATCAGTCAGTCCGTCTGTCTGTTGCAACTCAAATTAGTCCCCCAGTTATTGAGCTATCTTCATGAAACTTGGCACACAAGCTTATTATTGCTGTAGGCTGTAAATAAGTCGGAACGAGCCAGATCGGACCGATATATCGTATACTGGTATCGGATCGGTATCGATACTGGTATCGGATCGGTCGATACTGATATCGGATCGGTATCGATACTGGTATCGGATCGGTATCGATACTGGTATCGGATCGGTATCGATACTGGTATCGGATCGGTATCGATACTGGTATCATACTGGTATCGGATCGGTATCGATACTGGTATCGATACTGGTATCGGATCGGTATCGATACTGGTATCGATACTGGTATCGGATCGGTATCGATACTGGTATCGATACTGGTATCGGTATCGATACTGGTATCGGATAGGTATCGATACTGGTATCGGATAGGTATCGACACTGGTACCGGATCGGTGTCGATACTGGTATCGATACTGGTAACGATACTGGTATCGATACTGGAATCGGATCGGTATCGATACTGGTATCGACGTTAAACTTTTTTATACCTTTGCAGAGGGTATATTAATTTTAGCCAGAAGTTTGCAACGCACCTTAGGAGACATCTCCGACCCTATAAAGTATATATATTCTGAATCAGCATCACCAGAGGAGTCGAAAAATGGATGTCCGTCTGTCCGTCCGTCCGTCCGTCCGTCCGTCTGTTGCAACGCAAACTAGTCTCTCAGTTTTTGAGCTATCTTCATGAAACTTGGCACACAAGCTTATTATTGCTGTAGGCTGTAAATAAGTCGGAACGAGCCAGATCGGACCGATATATCGTATAGCTGTCATAGAAGCTATCGGCCGATTTTTGTTGTTTTTCAAGATATTGCAACAAGATTTGGCAAATCCTATTCATATTACGTTCTTAATGTGCTGTCAAAATTGTATCAAAATCGGACCACTATAACATATAGCTGCCATAGGAACAATCGGCTGAAATCAGGGTTTTTGTATGCAAACCTGTTTTGTTTTTGGAAATACCGCACATTATCAATACTTTTTAATGTTATACAGTAACCCGCCCTTAGTTTTTCCATTTAAATATCTCAGACGTTTATATTCTATAGCTGTTATAGGAACAATCAGTCAGTCCGTCTGTCTGTTGCAACTCAAATTAGTCCCCCAGTTATTGAGCTATCTTCATGAAACTTGGCACACAAGCTTATTATTGCTGTAGGCTGTAAATAAGTCGGAACGAGCCAGATCAGACCGATATATCGTATAGCTGTCATAGAAGCTATCTGCCGATTTTTGTTGTTTTTCAAGATATTGCAACAAGATTTGGCAAATCCTATTCTTATTACGTTCTTAATGTGCTGTCAAAATTGTATCAAAATCGGACCATTATAACATATAGCTGCCATAGGAACAATCGGCTGAAATCAGGGTTTTTGTATGCAAACCTGTTTTGTTTTTGGAAATACCGCACATTATCAATACTTTTTAATGTTATACAGTAACCCGCCCTTAGTTTTTCCATTTAAATATCTCAGACGTTTATATTCTATAGCTGTTATAGGAATAATCAGTCAGTCCGTTTGTCTGTTGCAACGCAAATTAGTCCCCCAGTTATTGAGCTATCTTCATGAAACTTTGCTCACAAGCTTCTTATTTCTGCCCTCTTTAAATAAGTCGGAACGGGCCAGATCGGAGATATATCGTATAGCTGTCATGGAGCCTATCGGCCGATTTTCGTTATATTTCAAGATATAGCTATCAGGCTTACCACATCCAAATCTAAGTGTGTCCCTAATAATAAAGTTCGAAATCGAACTTTTATAACTTATAAAGATCAACGATCGGCCTCATGAAGGTTCATGTTGCAATTTTATGGAAATCTGAGTACTATTACAAAAAAACATGTAGCTGTTATTCAAACGCATTTTTGAATGAGAACTTTCCAAATTTATTTATATTTTATGACCAACAGATCCTTTACAACACAAAGACATTTCCTCATAACATTTTGTGTTAAGTATATAAGAAATCGAGGTATATATAAAAGCATTAAAAAGGTAGAATTATTTTTTTTCGAAGCAGGTGTTTGATTCATAGCCTTAATCAGGTCAAAATCTTGACTTCCTGTACTGTTATAATTGTTCAATAAATACCACAGAAACCAGCAGCAATCCAAATATATGTTATATTTTGTATAACTGCAAGGGTATGAAACCTTCGGCAAGCCGAAGGTAGCCTTGCTTTCTTGTTTTTTTGTGAAGTTGCAATCGAGCGTCTGCATAAGCCGCGCGTGTTTTGTGCGTAGACCGAGTTTTCTTTCTTTTCTTTTTTTTGAAAACACCTAAAATCTATGGACAAATCCACAATTGTACCATAAAAATATATTAAAGCCATAATATAGGCATTTTCAAGTGTTAGCATTTATAATAGTGGTTTTTACACAGTGAGGCTAGCTGACCTAGCACACGCCTCACTGGAGAGTTCACGAGGCGTTCAGCTGCGAGCGCTTTTAGTTACGAGAGCTTTAAGCTTTTGCTGGTTCGTGTGCTGGGAACACTGACTCCACGAGGCGATCACCTGCTAGAACTTTAAGCTTCTAGCTGGTTTGAGTCATCGATCACCTGTTTAAATGTAAAATACCGGTCCACAGCAAAATTCAATCGATCTTGAGGCGATAAAGCAAATTGCTGGCGCGTGCCCAAGAGAGATTCGTGAGCAAGTGCTCAAGAGCTGGACTGGTGAAGGTTCAGCTTGTACTGCTAATAATTCAAATATTTTTTGCAGTACAACCACCACTTTGACTTCTATTAGCTCAACCATCTCGACCCCGTACATATCCACTTCCTCTCTGAATGGCAATGTATGCTCTACTTCTGCCAGCACGATTCACAGCAGTGCACTCATCAGCACAATAGCGAAGCCCCAACCTACTGCCAGCTGGCAAGACGTCTCTTTCAAACCAGGGAAAGTAGGAGTCAAAAAGAGGCCGGACGCAGTCCTCTCCCCTAAAGTGGTAACGCGGGCTGTATCTGATCAGTCTATGATCAACTCCACAAATCGATTCCAAGTCCTAAGTGACGAGGTGGATATAGATTTGGGCATCGTATCTTCGAGCGATGATGATGAGCCTTGTTCGTCGAAAACTGCCCACAATCGTGCCGCTATGAAAGCAAGGCTAAACAAACAGACGGCAGTAAATCAAATTGCCGCCGTCACCCCGAAACCAAGCCGTCAAACTAAGGTACCCAAAATGATGTTTCCCAATGTGACGAACTTTGAAGCATTGTGTAGCGAGCTAAACGCCATTGCTGGAGACTCCTATACTATTAAGGCACTAAATTCTGGAGACTGCGCTGTTCAGTGCAACACCTCAGACATCTACAGGCTGGTGGCCCGGCATTTACTGGAGAAAGGATCTTTGTTTCATCACCACCAGCTACCAGAGGACCGGCCTTACAAAATAGTAACGCGCAACATCCACCACGAAGTTCCTTCGGAGGATATCATCGCATCCCTACAAAATGAAAGCCATAGCGTTGTACGGATCTATACTCCGCGTAATGAGGCGACATCACTTCCTCTTAACATCAGGTTCATCGATCTCAAAAAAGCGGAAAACAACAAGCTAGTTAAAAACATAGTTGTAGACTGAAGGCATAGAGGGACCTGGACCAATGTCACAGGTGTCAAGGGTTCGGGCACACCAAGGCACACTGTTCTTTATATGCAGAGAATGTGGAGATAATCACCCCACTCTGGACTGCAAACTAGAAGCAAATGCTGACAGACGCTGCTATTATTGCGGCAAACCACATGCAGCCAATTTTATAGGCTGCAAAAAGTATTTACAGGAGGCGTCAAACCGTAAGCACCTATGGAAGGCCAATGAACAAATTGCTACTGGTCCGGCAAAGAGCACACACCAACCTAGTCCACCCGCCTACAGCGCTGGAAATGCAACATTTGCGAGCGTTGTCAGAGGCAACCAGCCCCTTGTTCACCCTTTAAATAACGCAGAGAATCCCCATGCCGTTACTGATCATCAAACTAGTTCCAACCTGGATTCCAGACTGGAGCAGCTCTTTACTAGGCTCGACCGGATGATGTCGCTTGTCGAAACCCTAATGCAATTACTTCTGCAGAAAAACACCTACCCTTCTACCTACCCTACCCTTAAAATGGGTCCTCTTAAGATAGCAGCCTGGAATGCCAATGGGGCCTCTTCGAAGATCAACGAGATCCTAGCCTTCATCGAGCTTCATGACATCGACATCCTCCTGTTGTCGGAAACCCACTTCTCTTCTCTGTCCACCTTTAGAGTCTTCGGCTTCACCCTACACCCTTCACCAGCCATGACAGGCAACACGGAGGAGCGGCGATCCTCATCAAATCTACCATCTTCCATCAACCAGTCTCTACTCTTTCGGAAAATTATATTCAGGCAGCAGTTATCCAGCTGACCGCGAGCAGAGGAAACTTCAATATTGCCTCAGTCTACTGATCAGTACTGATCAGTCATAACTCATTTCGGCAGAAAGTTCCTTGCGGCAGGTGATTGGAACGCTAAACACATATGGTGGGGAAACTGCAGAATGTGTACCAGAGGCAAGGTGCTGTTTTCTGTACTGGCGGAGGAAGGAGCAGAGGTCGTTGCAACTGGTGAAGTTACTTGCTACCCCTATCGTCCAAGTGCCACTCCAAGTGCCATCGATTTCGCTATCTCCGAATGCTTTAGACAGCAGCAAATCATGGTGCAAGTGCTGACAGAGCTGTCATCTGACCATCTACCCTTGCTCTTCGAGATAGATGAAGATGCCCAATTTTTTAAAGGAGTCAAAATAATGCTGTCACTGCTTGGAAACATTGAGGTTTTTAAGGAGCATATCGAGAACACAGTGCAACTCAGCATTCCAATTGACACTTGCCGTAGGTTTGAAGCGTATGTCGACTACTGCACATCGATAATTGCTGAAGCAGCACGGCGGGCCACACCAACCCCACACCTTGCAGGTTTCACGTCTGGAAGGAGGGCTCCAATACTGGGTGCTGGCCCAGATGATAGCAGTGACCTTTCAATATGGAGGCTCACGAAAGGTATCAAGAGACAGCCGTTGTTTCAATCACCCATCCATAGTAACAGTGTCCTCTGGCTCAGGACGGGTGATGAAAAAGCGAACGCTTTTGCCTCACACCTGTCCTCCAATCATGAAGCCATTGCAAACTTCTTGGATGACCCCACTGCACCGGTCCGCCCCATGAGACATACCACACCGCAAGAAGTCATGTTGCAACTAAAGGCTCTGCAGCCAAAAAAAAAACCCCTGGGCACGATGGCATCGACAACCGTGCCGCGAAATCATTGCTACGCAAAGGTGTGCTAGCCCTTGCGAAAATTTTTAACGCCATGATATGACTAGGGCAGTTCCCAATACACGATCCCCAAAGCCGGAAAGTCGCCAACCCAAATCGACTCCTATCAGCCTGCTAACAAGATTCTCCAAGGTTTTTGAACGCATCCTGGTAACCCGTCTAATGGAGCTGCCACAAGTGGAAGATCGAATTCGTCAACACCAATTTGGCTTCAGGAAGTTCCATGGCTGCCCTGAACAAAAATTCATCGCCTTGTTAACCAGGTGACGTATGGCTTCGAGCGCAAGTTATTCACTGTCGGCATCTTTTTAGACGTGAAGTAAGCGTTTGATCGAGAGTGGCATGAGGGCCTTTTATATAAGATGAAAGAACTCCTCCCTGCACCCCATTATGCCATCTTGAGATCCTTCATTGCTGTTCGGACCTTTGACGTCGCAGTACGAGATTCTCGGTCCAGCATGCAACAGATATATGCAGGGGTTCCGCAGGGAATTGTGATCGGACCGTTTTTATACAATATATACACTGCCGACATGTCAACCCCCGATGAGGCCTCTCCAGCTCAGCTGCTCCTGGTCACTTATGCTGACGACACAGCCATGCTTGCGTCCCACCCATCACTGCAATCTGCCACCAATGCAGTCCAGGAATGACTACATGCAATTGAGCGATGGACTGCCAAATTGAGTGTGGCCATTAACTGCGCAAAATCAGCCTGTGTCACTTTTTCTCTGCGGCACGGTAATTGCCCAGGTCTGACTTTTGGCGGTAATGCCATTAACAACACCACATCTCACTGCTACCTCGGAGTCCATCTGGATCGGACTTTAATCTGGGGAGCCCACATCTCGGCAATCAGAGCAAAGTCCTCAAGGAAGCTAAAAAAAAAACTCGACTGGCTGTTTCACTCCAACGAAGACCCGCTTAATAATAGCCAATCTAGCTCCAACTTGGAACTACGCCATCAAAGTGTGGGGAACTGCTGTCAAATGCCAGCTCAATAAGCTTCGATTCATACAGTCGCGAGCTGCTCGTCATGCATCTGGGCTTCCCTGGTATGTGACCAACCACGTCATCGAAAGAGATCTGAAAATTGACTGCTCGGGGATCAGATCAACTTCCACAGCAGCCGATACGCCGACAGACTCGCAGCCCACCCGAATCCATTTGCGAATGATCTCGTTAACTCCATTCCCCTCCGACGTCCTATCCTAATCTTATGATGTTAAATATAGCCTCAGTCTACAGTACATAATATTTTACTTGTAAATATTATAGCACCTTTGTACATATTATTGTTATGACATCTAATATGATCCCATTTTAGTCTTTAAGCTACCCATTAGGTTAAGTTTAGAAGTTGCTAAACGATTTCTATTGACATAAAAAAAAAAAAAAAAAAAAATTTGTTTAATACATTTTCTTTTTATTTTTATTTTTTTTTTTTTTTTTTTTTTTTTTTTTTGACCTTGAATGTATGATCAAGTGGTCAATGCAAAACCATTCTGAGGGGCGTTGTCGCCTAACGTATGACTCTAAACGCGAATAGATAACGTGGGCATGCAGTAAATAAGAAGATAGGATAGAATTGCGAGGAAAGATTACTTAATTTCTAGATAGGCAAGACAGGATTTCAGATTTTAGGCTTGAAACAGAGGAAGCGTTCGAAACAAGAAAATTCAGATTATTGTAGTCCGAACATAATACCCTAAACGGGTCGTAAGGTAAGTTAAGTAGGAGAAGCCTAATGCCATACGAAGGAAGTCCTTAACTTACACCCCAGGCCTCGTAATGCGAAAATTAAAAAAATTTGTTTGTACAGATTCAATAGGGTTTTTTTGAGTACACCATACGCAAGATCCGTATTCCAGAATTGGATGACGAGGTGTAGAGGGTCTTTGGTACATAAGTATCGTCAAACTCCTTAGACCATCTCTTAATAAAGCCAAACACACCATATGTTCCCATATGGGAAATATGTTTAGAAAACTTATGTTTTCGGTCCAAATGGACCCCAAGAACAAAAACAACCACAATGAGTTTAGAAAACGTACATGGGACTGGCTCAAGAGAAAGTCATTGAACGATTTATCCAACGCTGAGAGCTAATCGGCAAGTTTACGAAAACTGCAAAATAGTTCCCGAAATCTTGCCTTTGTCTGCTGTATGAACGTCATCACCCTCCTGCACACACATTTCGCAACAATACCGCAGACCAGTTCGCTTGGCCACGGCGTCAGCCTTCCTATTTGATGTACACAACATTTTCACAGAGCCAGTATGAGATGCGTGGTACTAAGGTGCGGCGGGCGTTGATTTGCTGCAAAGTGAAGGGAAAGGCTCAGGACCGGCTTCACTTAAACGACTTACACATGGTGGAATCAGTCGATGAGCTTTTGCTACATATCACAAATATGTTTCAGCGAAAGAATCAAAGCTTAAAATTTGCCAAAAACTGCAAAGTCGAATCTAGCTCTTAGGCGAAGGTTTGCCTTATGTTACTCATATGAAAGTTACGTTTAATTCAAAAAACCGATAGTCTTATTTCGTTTATCCGGAATTCCTCATAGATTCAGGAAGTCCAATCAGTATTGTTAAAAAATTGTATGTGCCATGTTACGTTAACATTTTTAAACATTTAAAGTTAATGAAGTTAAATTTTTAAATTATATTGGAATAAATGAAAGCAAATTAAAAATACACGGATGTATTCAATGTTCAGTTACATTTTTGAATAAAATTACGATCGTTAGTAATAGTGGACAATGAATCTATGGGATACTCAATGATATCAAAACTGACCAAAAAGTTGAATCTAAAATGTAAAAGCACATGAATAAAGTATAGAAAAATTTTGGAAACAGAGCACAAATTTTGGAAACAGAGAAATAAGTAAAGATACGAAAGAAGACTGCAAAGTTAAAATAGAATAAGATTGTAATGAGTTAATGAAAAGTTTGTTGTTGATCGAATGCGAAGGAAATGAACAAGAATAAAGCCGATTATAAAATGTAAAATAAAATTACGGTTAGAGGAAGACAAACCATTTAGTTTTAAGCCAAGACATTTGTCAGGAGATAATAGATGAATATTTAAATTGTTTTAAATATTTGTATTAGTACAGAAAGGGGATTTAGAATGTTTGTTGACTTCAGGAAATTGAAGAAAATAACAAAAAATAAAAAGTAGATTTCCCATGCCAAAAATAGTTGACTTTTGGATACGGTAAGAAGTTATAAAAGAGCACTTTGTCATCCTGTATGAAGTTTTTTCAACAAGAAGTGAGGTATATTATATCACAAGAATGCATTAAAGCAGATGATTATGGCGCCAGGACAAATGAAAATTTCCCAGTTCCTCAGAATATTCATGACGTACAAAACTTTTTTTTAGAAATGTGCTCATATTTCCTCAGGTTCATTCAAAACTTCTCGACAATAGCGAAGCCACTTCTTGAATTGACAAAGAAAGATAAAAATTTTGAGTTTGAGCAACGGAACTAGAGACATTTTATACACTAAAAAGTAAGTTGTTAAAACACCGATCTTAGCTTTGTATAATCCAAAAGATAAAACGGAACTGCATTGTAACTCAATTCTAATACAACAGAAAGCAGATAAAATTTAGCAGCCAGTTTTTTTTTTTATTTTTCGAAAAGATCAAAAGACTTTCAGTAGAATCAAGATACCGTAGTTTCGAATTGAAGACGCTTGCAATTATATAGGCTTTGAAATGGTTTTGGGTATATTTACAAGGAATCAATATTAAAATAATAACGCTGCAATTCTCTGACAATGACTCGGAACAAAGAATTGAACCCGAGGATAAAAAGGTGGCGTTGCAGTTATAAGATAATACATTTTTGTTAGAACATAGGGCTGGCATGTAAACGCACTAAACAGGTGTAACACAGTTTTAGCAATTGAAGAAAATACGTGAACCAAAAAGGAAAAATTATTGATTGCTTGAGCGAAAACGTAGTATGCTTCGCCTAGATGAGATTCGTCAAAAAGCTGAAATGGTGCAAAAGACCGAATGATGGATTGGCGGCTTGGTCGTCGTGATCGGGAGTGTTGCTCACTGCTGAAATTGTCGAACCGATGCTGAAAAAACAATTCGGAAAAAAGGGAGTGTCTAGTAAACTTCTTTAAAATAAACCATTTAAAGTAGTTTAAGAATTGGACAACGTTCAGTATTTTTTTATTAGATGTCGAAGGGTGTTTGGGTGGCCCATAATATAAAGTATTGGTTTATGAATGATCAGAGAGATCATCATCAGAAGATCATAACATAACAAATAACACAAATCCATAAGCTATAACCTTAAAGATACTGAAATGACAACGAAAATAAAAAAGACATATGAATTGTAAACGTAAAAAGAAACGAAATTGTAACTGAATCAAAATCAACATTAAGACAAGAAGTGCCAGTCAAAGGAATGGTCATTAGAAGCAAAACGGCAAGGCTTGGAAGATCCATGTTGTCAGGACGGTTGAGCAGTAGTAACAGTAGTAGTAAGGGTAACTATAAGAAGTACGTAAGATGTTATAACTAGTTGGTAACCTTATTTGATTAAGATTTACGATATGGCAACAATTAAGAAGTTTTGGTGTGAAGCCTAAGAGGCTGAGTTTATGTGCAAGAAGGGAATGATTTACTGAGTCAAAAGCCTTACTGAAATCAGTGTATATAACATCAGTTTGAAGATTTTCCTGAAAACCTTTTATAACAAAGGATGTCAGCTCCAGTAAGTTTGTCGTAGTAGAGCGACGTTTTATAAATCCGTGACGGATCTACAGAAATGTTGCAAGTGAGGAGTTAAAGCATTCTCGAAGAATTTAGGTATAGCCGACAATTTAGAGATACCTCTATAAATGCTTGTTACAGACTTACTGCCCTTCTTAAACAAGGGAATGATAAAAGATTCCTTCCAAATGGAAGGAAAGGATGAAGTATCTAAGGACAGCGAAAACAGTTTGAGCAATGGCTTACTTAGGGAGTTGGCATAGAACCGAAGTACACAAGCGGGAACACCGTCTGGGCCTGGTGAAAAAACTGGTTTAACCAAGTGAAGATCCTTAACAAGTGAATTCTCATTTAGAATAGGGTGAAGATACCATTTGAGCAAGGAATATTGTATGGATAAACATGAATCTCTTGTGCAGTAGGCGAATACGTGGTTTGAAAAAACCTATTAAACATATCGGACATGGCTTGGTCGGTATCTGCAGTGGTATTTTCAAACGACAACTTTGAAGGAAAGACAGAAGATTTACGCTTCATATTAACAAAACTATAAAAGTGTTTAGGGTTCTCAAGGAACTGAGACCTCCAACGAGCTAGATAGTTTTTATAACATTTCGAGTTAAGGACCGAGAAATTTAATCGTGCAGTTAAAAAACGGGAAAAAGCTAAACTGCAATTATTAATTTTATATTTTTTGAATAAGCTAGATATTAAATTTTTAAGGCGAGACAGCTCTTTTGTAAACCAAGGTGGCTTACTCGAACATGTCTGATAGAAACGCGGTACACAAATATCAAAGAAAGAGTCAATGGTCTTATAAAATATGCTTACCGCCACTGAAATATCAGTAGTCGGGTAAAGCTCTGACCAGTCGCAGTTGGAAAGTAAAGAGTTCAATAATACAAAGTCTGCTTTTCTAAAGCAGCGTATACGTTTGCACAGTTTTTCGTATTTAACAAAACATTTACCTAGATCAAAAGTAGCTTCAAAAGTGGGATGATAAGAATCTTCTGGTAAAGAAAGAGGTTGAGTCCTTTTTTGAGACACCCTAGATGGATCAGATACGAAGCATAAATCAAAGGATCTGTTTCTAAAGTTTTTGATATGATTGACCTGCGACAATGACATATCAAGCAGACCGTCAAATAGGCCATGCTGCCGAGCAGGCAATAAATAAGTCTCACCAACACTTGGTGTCCAGTCACATTCAGGAACATTAAAGCCACCAAGGACTATAAAATGATCCCTGTCTGATAACGGGTTGAAAACTGTCTTTATTGCAGACAAGTGTTGCAAATAGTCTGACAATTCCGATGACGGCGGAATATATGAACAGGTTATAAAACAGAAAAAACCGGGAAAGTGTAATTTTACACAAATAAATTCAATGCAATGTTGAACTTCCGGTTGAAAAAGTTCCGATGATATGGCGGAGTTTACTGCAATTACAACTCCCCCACCACGTCGGCCAGGTCGATCAAGCCTGTAGGTTGTATACTTACTTGGTAAAACTTCGGTGCTTAAAATATCCGGTTTTAACCAAGTTTCAGTAAACACTAAAACATGGGAGGTAAAAGAAAGGCTGTTTAGGAATAGATTAGATAATTTGCTACATAATCCTCTAACATTTTGGTATGTAAGAAGAAAAGTAGCACTTAGTTTTTTTTGCGTTTTGTTTTTGGGTGGACGTTTCTGGGATTGGCAATGAAAGAACAATCGATTTCCGATTCTTTTTCTTCTTCGCCTCGAACTCTTTAACCATTACATGTTCTGGCCAAAATGTTGGAGAACATATAATGGCTAGCAGTTCAGCCGGGACACTAATTTTAAAGGACGATATGTCCCTCTCATATGAGAATTTAAATTTTTCCACTTTAAACTCGACAGCTTGTATTTTGGCTTGAATATAAGCCGCTACATCTTGAGATGTTAGATCAGGGGCAAGCCGGGAAACGAAAATTTGTTTCCTTAGTGGAACTCCTAACACCTTTTTAGGCTCCACGGGTATTACACCTATGGGATAGTTCATAACCGGTAATCCCGAACTAGAACTTGCCTTAGGTATTTCTATAATCTGTGGTACAGGCAAGGTATCCACAGCGGACACATCAGAAATTTTGTGTGACACCATTTGCACACACTCGTTGATGACTTTCTCGGACACCGATGATCTCGTCACCATAGGAGTAGTGAACGACATCACCGGCTGAGTCACAGGAGTGCATGGCTGGTCAATGAGAGGAGGCGGAATGGCAGCAGGCAAAGGCTTCGCTACGTGAGCAGATTTCTTACGCTTGGGCGACTCATTTAATAGCTTTAAACTATTAAACGAGTTGTCCAACGCTGAGAACTGATCGGCAAGTTTACGAAAACTGCCAAACAATTCCCGAAATCCAGTCTTTGTCTGCCGCATGAACGACATCATATCGTTCTCCGCCTCCCGACACATGTCACAACAGTAGCGCAAACCAGTGCGCTTGGCCACGGCGTCAGCCGTAGAGGCCGTGTAGCCGGCACATTTTATGTGCACGACGTTGTCGCAAAGCCAGCAAGAGATGCTTGGCTGAGCAACGGTCACCTGCTTTAGGCAGGATTTCTTAAAGCAGATTACGCCTTCCATTATACGGGGTCTCTACTGTAGCCAAGAAAAACTACCGCAATAACAAAAGCAAAAATAAAAGAAGAGAGAACAAATAAAATAAATGAGAGAGGATTGCGAGTCAAGAGCGCACGCAAAAGATAATGAGAGTAGGCGAGTGAGCGCGAGAGAGTGTTAGGCACACACACGCTAAAAGATGTGAGAGAGTTGAGTTGTTACTGTTATGCTGCAACGAGAATGCAACAACAACAGACGAAAAAGAGGAGCACAATAAAAACAATTGCACTCTGAAAATCGAGGAGCAAAAAGAAACAACGAAATGGCAGTGGAATAGAGTTTAGAATAAGTATAATTAGTAAATTACAAACCAGTGGGTAAAACAGCAGGCATGCACTCACGATAGTGAACGGATATGTTAAAGATTACTTTATAATTTTAAAAGGCAAACGCCGATTGTTTGTAATTACAAAGTAAAAAGCGGGGAGCAGAAAAAAAACGCGTCCGTTCACTTGGAAGAGAAAGAGCATTTCTATTAGAAAAATCTTTGCCTTCAGATGGGTTCAACATTTTGGCGAAACCGTTGGTTGTTACATTTGCTGCTGCCAATTTAAATTTGTATGTATATATTTATATAAGCTATACATTTTTATGTAGTTATATTCAAAATATTTAATTTAACTGCTTTAGGTTCTTTGACTGTTTTAGGTTCTTCGACCGATGGTACTTGTAATTCCGAGGACTTTGACTGTTTTAATGAAAATATCCAAGATCAACTTGGAATGGAAGCAATCGCTAGTCTACACCGTCAATTGGATGATGACGATAATGGAAATATTGATTTAAGCGAATCGGATGATGTAAGAAATAAAAAGCTATAAAAAGGGCTTACTGACATTTTAATTTTTATTCAGTTCCTCCGAGAAGAACTTAAATATGATTCCGGTTATGAAAAACGTCAGAGGGCATTCCACTTTAATGATGATATGCATATTTCTGTTAAGGAGCTATGGGATGCTTGGTTGCGTTCTGAGGTTCATAACTGGACAATTGAACAAACCACTGATTGGTTGGCGCAGTCAGTACAATTACCACAATATGTAGATCTTTTTAAGTTACATAAAGTAACTGGCGCTGCATTGCCAAGGTACGTAAAGTTTTACTACCTGAATTTGAATTTTACATAAAAGTAAAATATTTGAAATGAAAACGTGGCTGATAGTACAGATCAAGGGCTCGCAACGAATATCCGCATTTTAAAGACAACGTGTATTACGGGATCAACACGAGTACAGCAACTTGATCCATTTTGCGATATATGGTAGAAAGGGATACATTTAAATGTTCGACTGTAGCGTTTCTGTACATTTCCAATATAGAACAATGTTTCGAGATTTTTATGACAATTAAACATACCATACCAAAAACCTAATTTCTGTCGATTGTTCATATGTAATAGTAGTCAGAATATTATATAAATTTGAGGAAGTGTTATGACATTGACAGAAGTCGATATATATATATATATATAATAATGATTCCACTGGTTATTTGGTTTCAAAAAAAAAAAAAACAAAGTTTATTTTATTTTTATTTAATAAGACTATCTTCCTATTAAATGGAAGAACCAAAGCCGTTTGGTTGCTATTCGACGAACGGGGCGGCTAAACAGCAGTTACCTCGGAGATAACTGTATCTGAACTGAACTAGTGCCCGAAGGCAAGCCTGAGCTTAAATAGGCTGAAGGGGTATAAAGAGAACAATTGTGTTCTCTCGTTAAGAGAGACTCTCCGAAAAATAGGGGGAGCGATAATAAAGGTTGTAATAAGATCCTCCTGCGACAAGTGCGTGATGGACGGCGCGTACGGATGTATTTGTTATTGCAAGTGGCGGCTATCGCCAATGGTGATCAAATTCAAATTGGGGTAGACTGTGGGATTCGGACTTTGATCGGACATTTGGATGTTTATGATTTGAAAGCTCCACTTATGAGTGGGGTGACTTGCTACGCGTGAGAAGTTGACTTTGAGAAGGGCGACCAAATGGCTTTTGTTCTTTTAAGTACAAATGTTTAAAATTGTATGTGTGCGTGTGGTGTTTTGTAGGGACCTTTGTGTAAGTCCGAAATACGTGTAGTGGATATGTAACTCCCCCTCCTAAGAAGTAAGCCTGTCCTCAGGCGTTTATCTTAGGGTATAATACAGGTGTATCCTTTACCGGTACATTTTCTACTGTCGGTATTACAATATGGTCTTGTACTTATAAATAAAATATAGTATACAAATTATAATAATGATAATAAGTGCAGTAAGTGTTATAGTTTGAAATACATTATTTGATTTGGCATGTTGTTGTATTATTTCTTTTGCTTGGATATAAGATAGTGGCTCTAATTTTGTACATTATTGTTTACATAGATAGTTTGGGTGTAGTCAAGCATAGTATTTGTAATAAGTATTTCTTCTAGTTGGACAGAACAGTTAAATGCTTTTATTATGTTATTGCCCTCAATTGTTATTTCTCTGTTTATACAATTTTGGTTAAGTATTGTCTTGGGTAGGTTCCAAGTTGTGGTTATATGAGGTTCAACATATTTTATTTCCAATTCTGAATGGGTTTTACTATATCTACATTGTGTTGTTACTTGATTTAGGATGCCTGTGATACATTTATTTATGACCAAATCTTTAAAGTTTGCTGTGTATGCTTGATCGTTTTGTACAAAATATTTATCGTGAATAGTTTCAGTAAGTGAATTTTTATTTTCATCGGGGTATGGTATTATTTCGAAGATAGGTGTTTTTATTATTTCTCTAGGAATATGGGATATTATTTTACCCGCTACTCGAAGAGTATAAGGGTATTATAACTTTGTTCCAACCGAAAATGTTTGTAACAGGCAGAAGGAGAAATCTCCGACCCCATAAAGTATATATATTCTGAATCAGCATGAACAGCCGAGTCGATATAGCCATGTCCGTCTGTCCGTCTGTCTGTCTGTCCGTCCGTATGAAAACCTAGATCTCAGCTATTATAAGAGCTAGAGCTACCAAATTTGGAGACAATATGTGTTAATTCTGCACGCAGATCAAGTTTATTTTGGATTTTTGCCACGCCTCCATCCGCCCCCATAAATCAAAAAAAGTCGATTGTAGCTGCAAGTATAGCTCTCCAGCAATTATTTTTTATACATGTGATAAAAACCACCATGCGGGTCTGTTGGCAAAGTTTCAATCGGCCGATAAATAAGGAAGATATTCAAGAAATAGTATTGCACTGTGGCCATGTGCTTATGTCGGTTTTTCCTAATGTCAGTACCCGAGTTCAACACCAGCAGCAGACAACTTTTTTTTAATTATGTGGCAACCTTTTTTTTTTTTTTTTAATTATGTGGCAACTTTTTTTTAATTATGTGCACCGGAAATATTCATAGTGCAATTTTATCGGTCATTGCGTAAGAAATGCAGTGGTCGAGTGGTTTTGGTAGTTGACTGTTAAGCGAGAGGTCCGGACTTCAACTCCTGGGTGCCCCGGCGCCTTATATTTATTTTTTTTGTATCTTATATTCTTTTTTTATTTTATAGTATGTTGCAAAATTCATTATAAATATTTAGTATATTTAAAGCCACTTAGAATCGAAAGAGACATTGAGCAGCAACACAAAAAACAAACGACAAATCTAATTAGATATGTTGAGATGTATTGTGAGGCAGCATATATGTATGATGTATAGGCGTCTCTATCACACATGCATAATTTATAACTGCAAAGTAATAAAAGCAAAGGGCAACATCCAATAAGAATCGAGTGGAACTTGCATAGGCAAAACATATTAGAGACGGAAAGAAATAAAAAGCAAGAACGCATTGTTCACATTTGGCACGTGTTTTTCCGAAGAATTGTAGCGGGTATATCACAGTCGAGTCAGCTCGACTGTAGCCTTTCCGACTTGTCAAAATTACGTTTGTGCTAGTAGTTGTGCCAGGTAGCGGTTTTACTATTTAAAAGTTTTTCGGAATTTACATGGGTTAACAAATCGTGTTTTAGAAGTTTTGGATTGAAAATACCTAATCGAGTTAATTGCATACCAAGTTCTATGTCCTCTATGTATTCAGTAAATTGTTGAAGGTTGAAAATTAAAAGTGCTAGTATTTCTTGGCCGTTATTAATCACACTTAAATGGTTAGTGACTCTGATTCATTCGTTTATTGCGTCTATTGCATGGTTTAATTCACTTATTAGAATGCTATTTTCAGAAATGTTATTAATTATACCCGATACTCGAAGAGTATAAGGGTATTATAACTTTGTGTCAACCGAAAATGTTTGTAATAGGCAGAAGGAGAAATCTCCGACCCCATAAAGTATATATATTCTGAATCAGCATGAACAGCCGAGTCGATATAGCCATGTCCGTCTGTCCGTCTGTCTGTCTGTCTGTCCGTATGAAAACCTAGATCTCAGCTATTATAAGAGCTAGAGCTACCAAATTTGGAGACAATATGTGTTAATTATGCACACAGATCAAGTTTATTTTGGATTTTTGCCACGCCTCCATCCGCCCCCATAAATCGAAAAAAAGTCGATTGTATCTGCATATAGCTCTACAGAAATAATTTTTTATACATGTCATAAAAACCACCATGCGGGTGTGTTGGCAAAGTTTCAATAAGATCGGCCGATAAATAAAGAAGATATTCAAGAAATAGTATTACACTGTGGCCATGTGCTTATGTCGGTTTTTCCTAATGTCAGTACCCGAGTTCAACTCCAGCAGCAGACAACTTTTTTTAATTATGTGGCAACCTTTTTATACCCTTGCAGAGGGTATATTAATTTTAGCCAGAAGTTTGCAACGCACCTTAGGAGACATCTCCAACCCTATAAAGTATATATATTCTGAATCAGCATCACCAGAGGAGTCGAAAAATGGATGTCCGTCTGTCCGTCCGTCCGTCCGTCTGTTGCAACGCAAACTAGTCTCTCAGTTTTTGAGCTATCTTCATGAAACTTGGCACACAAGCTTCTTATTGCTGTAGGCTGTAAATAAATCGGAACGAGCCAGATCGGACTGATATATCGTATAGTTGTCATGGAGCCTATCGGCCGATTTTCGTTATATTTCAAGATATAGCTATCAGGCTTACCACATCCAAATCTAAGTGTGTCCCTAATAATAAAGTTCGAAATCGAACTTTTATAACTTATAACGATCAACGATCGGTCTAATGAAGGTTCATGTTGCAATTTTATGGAAACCTGAGTACTATTACATGTAGCTGTTAAACAAAAAATCATATAGCTGTCAAACGTATTTTTGAACAAGAACTTTCCAAATTTAGATTTTATGACCAACATATCCTTTACAACACAAAGACATTTCCTCATAACATTTTGTGTTAAGTATATAAGAAATCCAGGTATATACAAAAGCATAAAAAGTTAGAATTATTTTTTTTTAAGCAGGTTTTTGATTCATAGCCTTAATCAGGGAAAAATCTCGACTTCCTGTACTGTTATAATTGTTCAATAAATACCACAGAAACTAGCAGCAATCCAAATATATTTTATATTTTGTATAACTGCAAGGGTATGAAGGGTATGAAAGGGTATGAAACCTAGCCTTGCTTTCTTGTTTTTTTTTTAATTATGTGGCAAATTTTTTTTGTAATTATGTGCACCGGAAATATTCATAGTGCAATTTTATCGGTCATTGCGTAAGAAATGCAGTGGTCGAGTGGTTTTGGTAGTTGACTGTTAAGCGAGAGGTCCGGACTTCAACTCCTGGGTGCCGCGGCGCCTTATATTTATTTTTTTTGTATCTTATATTCTTTTTTTATTTTATAGTATGTTGCAAAATTCAAAATAAATTTTTAGTATATTTAAAGCCACTTAGAATCGAAAGAGACATTGAGCAGCAACACAAAAAACAAACGACAAATCTAATTAGATATTTTGAGATGTATTGTGAGGCAGCATATATGTATGATGTATAGGCGTCTCTATCACACATGCATAATTTATAACTGCAAAGTAATAAAAGCAAAGGGCAGCATCCAATAACAATCGAGTGGAACTTGCATAGGCAAAACATATTAGAGACGGAAAGAAATAAAAAGCAAGAACGCATTGTTCACATATGGCACGTGTTTTTCCGAAGAATTGTAGCGGGTATATCACAGTCGAGTCAGCTCGACTGTAGCCTTTCCGACTTGTCAAAATTACGTTTGTGCTAGTAGTTGTGCCAGGTAGCGGTTTTACTATTTAAAAGTTTTTCGGAATTTACATGGGTTAACAAATCGTGTTTTAGAAGTTTTGGATTGAAAATACCTAATCGAGTTAATTGCATACCAAGTTCTATGTCCTCTATGTATTCAGTAAATTGTTGAAGGTTGAAAATTAAAAGTGCTAGTATTTCTTGGCCGTTATTAATCACACTTAAATGGTGACTCTGATTCATTCGTTTGGGTGTATTTAGAATAAATGTCAATACATGATAGAAATTGTTTATTGTTGATTAAATAAAAGTCCATGACATATTTGTCTCTGGGATTGAATATTTCTGGGGTGGTTTCGATAGCTAATTTTGTGTTCCTATGTTCTGTTTTGGCTATACAACAAATTTCACAATCATTGATTATATTTTAAATTAATTTTTGATAATCGGGGTAATAATATTTTTCTTTAAATAATAGAGTTTGTTTCTCTATACCTGGGTGTAATAATTCTTTGTGAGTTTTTAGAATGATTTCTTTGAATTGGGCATACGTTTGTATGTCTGTTAACTTGGAACTAGTTTTCATTAATTTGGTAACATGATCAGGATTTATTATTTGAAGGTAAGCGTTCTGAAATGTTTGGAAGTCTATTATGTCGGGAAAATATATAACGCTTTTCTTGGTACATATGTACTCTTTTTTTTTATTACTTTGCTGATGAATCTGTCATCTCTTTGTAAGTTATTTTGATTCTAGTTTTTTGAAAATACTTTATTATTTCTACTTCGTCCGAGTTTCCTTTTATAAATTCTATTTGTCTATTATAATAATTGAAAGGTCCTTCAGTTATTTCAATGTTGTTTTGATTATCTTCTTTTGCGCTATGCACTGTTGCTGCTGTGGAGATGGATACTTGGCTATCTTCTCCCAAGACATATTCTTGTATTTGAATTCTGGAAAGGGCATCTGCTACGTGATTTTCTTTACCAGGAAGATATTGAATATTATAGTCATATTCGTTTAATTTTATTTTCCATCTTTGGAGTTTCATGTTGGGGTCTTTTATGTTGCTCAGCCAAACTAAAGGTTTATGGTCGCTTAGTATATCGAATTTTCTTCCAAATAGGTAAGATTTAAAATATTTTGTGGCCCAGACTATAGCTAATAGTTCTTTTTTTATTGCCGAATTGTTGAGTTCGTGTTCATTGATGGTTCTACTTGCGTAGCAAATTGGTTTGTGATCCTGGGATAATGCAGCACCTATAGCTATATTACTTGCATCTGTGGTTAATGCAAAATTCTTTTCGAAATTAGGATAAATTAGAATTGGATCGGATGTGATGAGTAACTTTAGTTTCTCAAAAGCGGACATACAATCGTTGTCTTTTATATTAATTGAAGCTCCTTTCTTTAGTTTAAGGGTCATTGGTGTTGCTATTTTAGCGAAGTTTGGAATGAACTTGCGATAAAAGCCACATAGTCCATGGAAAGATTTTATTTCTTTCAGGGTTTTCGGAATTGGAAATTTTATTATTGCGTTGATTTTGTTTGGGTTAGGTTTTATACCTTCAGTTGTGATAATGTGACCGAGAAATTCAGTTTCTTTCTTCAGAAATTCGCATTTATCTAACTGTAATTTTAAGTTAGCTGTTCGTAACTTTTCGAATACTTTTCTGATTGACATTATATGTTCCTCTAATGAAGTGGAATAAACGATAATATCATCTAAGTAAACAAGACAATCCTTATAGATTAGTTCTTCTAAAATATTGTTCATGCAACGTTGAAATGTTGCTGGTGCATTTTTTAGACCAAAGGGCATTCGAGTGTATTCGTAATGTCCACATTTGGTTAAGAATGCAGTTTAAGCTATTGATCGCTGGTACATTTGGATTTTATGGAAACCTTTTGCTAGGTCAATAGTGGTGAAGTACTGACAACGTCCAAGTTTGTCTAGTATCTCATCCATTACAGGGAAGGGGAACTTGTCATCAATGGTTATTTCATTGAGACTGCGGTAGTCAACGACTAAACGGTACTTCTGTTTGCCTGAGGCATCACTCTTCTTTGGAACTATCCAAATAGGAGAACAGTTTGGAGATTTTGATTTTTGAACGATGTTTTGTTGTAATATTTCGTTTATTTGGTTCTTGACTTCCTCGTCAAATGCTTGTGGGTATTTGTAGGGCTTTTAATAAATGGGGTCATCAAAGTTCAAATTTTTCACCTTCCTTGTACTGAATATCACTGTATTCTAGCAAAACATGTGTGATTTGTTGATTTTCTTCGGTATTCAGGTGTTCTAATCTGAATACATTTGATTCTGTTAAATAGTCGTCAATGGCATAGTTATCAGGCTTTGCTAGAAGGGTTTCTTCTATGTTTTGAGGTTCTTCCTCTATTTTAGATAGACTGGGGCACTCATTGGTAGCTTGGGACCTATCTTGTATGAAAGAGGCTTTCTTTCTTTTTTGTGTGTTTAAGAGGGGCTTCCTCCTGGTTAGATAGACTGGGGCACTCATTGGTAACCTTGGACTCATCTACATTTTAAACGGGTAGCCATTTATTATGACTGTTTGGGTTTGCATAATTTATTTCTGCATTAGTTCCTTCTAGGTAATCTCTACCTAAGAGAAAGATCTAGAGAAATTATGAACATAGAAGGTCTGTCTCGTTGGACATAGCTTGCTTGGATGCAAAGAAACTTTTTGATTAAGTGTGATGGTGCCATTAATAGTATGGACTTTCACATTTGAAGGTTTAGTAGAAAAATTAAAAAAGTTTCGTTTAATTATATTAATAGAAGACCCTGTATCTATAAGGCATTTATGAACTTTGTTAATTTTTATGTATTGGTTTCCTCTTCGGAGTCGATTACCGATTCCGAGGCTGGTTGAAGAAAATTTTCTCCTGTGTCCATTTTGTGTTGGTCACTGGAGCTCTTTCTTTGTCTTTTTACAGGTGGATTAGGTGCATTGGTTATAGGCAATTGGCTGTAATTCAAGGGATTCTGAGATCTACCTTGGTGGAGTTTTTATCTAAATTCGTTCATTGCTTGCTGGTTTTCAGCAGGTTTTGAACTTGAAGTGGGATTTGAATTATATGAAGTTGATGTCATTGGTGTGTTGACGTAATTTTGATAATCTCCTCTATTTTTTGAATTTTTGTTTTGAGAATTTTGATTTGAATTATTTTGTGACTATGAACGATCATTGAAGGTTAGTTCATAGACTTCTTCTTGTTGTGCTACTGATTTTATTTTTGACACGCTAGTAATGTCGGGTCTGGCAAGAGTTATAAATAACCTATCGGGCAACTTTCTCATAATAAAATCTTTTATTGAGGGCTTTTGTGTATAATGTTGTGTTGCTATGGCTATTTTCTAGCATTAATTTATTTGATATTACAAAGGATTTACGAACTTACGTATGCTATTGGAGAATGGTGTGTTGTAGAGACGTCTTAGAAGTTCTTCGCAGGGGATGTGCGTCTTGTATTCACTGATGAGGGCTGTCATTAAATCGGTCCATGTGCTGACTCCGGATAGTTGGGACACTCGTTGGGCATCTCCAGAGATTTGCATCTCAATTGCACTGAAGAAAACTTGCTTTTGACGTACATCCGTAGTAGGATATAGTCGAAGTATAAATTCGATCCTTCTAATGAAGGCGCTCAGCTCCTGAGGGTCTCCACTGAACGAGGGCCCTTGCCTTATTTGACTCAAGGCTTGGTTGAGGCTTTGGTCGGACAACATTTCGTTAGCCATTGTGTTGTTTGTTTGGGGACGTTGTGTCTTAAGACGTTTTGTTGTTGTTTTTACACTTTTGTGGTTGTCTTTTGCAGTGAGGTCTTTTGCACTTACGATCGCGTAAGATTCTTTGGCGGATAAAGAGTAACACGTGTAATACGATTCGAGTTTACGTTGCGCCGATTCGCGATGGTCAATCCTAAGGGAGTGCACTTGGTTTTACAAGATGCCCCTTTTCACTGGATCGATTATAAACAAGTCGCACACTTTTACTAATTATCCTACCGACTGCGCCAATAATGAGTCCACTGGTTATTTGGTAAAAAAAAAAAAAAAAAACAAAGTTTATTTTATTTTTATTTAATAACACTATCTTCCTATTAAATGGAAGAACCAAAGCCGTTTGGTTGCTATTCGACGAACGGGGCGGCTGAACAGCAGTTACCTCGGAGATAACTGTATCTGAACTGAACTAGTGCCCGAAGGCAAGCCTGAGCTTAAATAGGCTGAAGGGGTATAAAGAGAACGAACTCTTTAAGATAGTTTGGCTCATCTAACAATTGTGTTCTCTCGTTAAGAGAGACTCTCCGAAAAATAGGGGGAGCGATAATAAAGGTTGTAATAAGATCCTCCTGAGACATTTGTTATTGAAAGTGGCGGCTATCGCCAATGCTGATCGAATTCAAATTGGGGGAGACTGTGGGATTCGGACTTTAATCGGACATTTGGATATTTATGATTTGAAAGCTCAACTTATGAGTGGGGTGACTTGCTAAGCGTGAGAAGTTGACTTTGAGAAGGGCGACCAAATGGCTTTTGTTCTTTTAAGTACAAATGTTTAAAATTGTATTTGTGCGTGTGGTGTTGTGTAGAGACCTTTGTGTAAGTCCGATATACGTGTAGTGGATATGTAACTATTTATAAGTTAAGTCTTCCCATACTGGGAGAATCTGGCCGGATGCCCATAACGATATTACCTCAAGTTGTGGCGAATTTCCGGCGTTGTCCAGTCAATACCTGTGGAACCCTCGTCCTCGCCCAAATAATGACGTCGGGTGAATTCAGCTTTATTTGAGTTTATTGGGGGTTTATAAGAGAAAGATCTAGAGAAATTATGAACATAGAAGGTCTGTCTCGTTGGACATAGCTTGCTTGGATGCAAAGAAACTTTTTGATTAAGTGTGATGGTGCCATTAATAGTATGGACTTTCACATTTGAAGGTTTAGTAGAAAAATTAAAAAAGTTTCGTTTAATTATATTAATAGAAGACCCTGTATCTATAAGGCATTTATGAACTTTGTAAATTTTTATGTATTGGTTTCCTCTTCGGAGTCGCTTTCCGATTCCGAGGCTGGTTGAAGAAAATTTTCTCCTGTGTCCATTTTGTGTTGGTCACTGGAGCTCTTTCTTTGTCTTTTTACAGGTGGATTAGGTGCATTGGTTATATGCAATTGGCTGTAATTCAAGGGATTCTGAGATCTACCTTGGTGGAGTTTTTATCTAAATTCGTTCATTGCTTGCTGGTTTTCAGCAGGTTTTGAACTTGAAGTGGGATTTGAATTATATGAAGTTGATGTCATTGGTGTGTTGACGTAATTTTGATAATCTCCTCTATTTTTTGAATTTTTGTTTTGAGAATTTTGATTTGAATTATTTTGTGACTATGAACGATCATTGAAGGTTAGTTCATAGACTTCTTCTTGTTGTGCTACTGATTTTATTTTTGACACGCTAGTAATGTCGGGTCTGGCAAGGGTTATAAATAACCTATCGGGCAACTTTCTCATAATAAAATCTTTTATTGAGGGCTTTTGTGTATAATGTTGTGTTGCTATGGCTATTTTCTAGCATTAATTTATTTGATATTACAAAGGATTTATTTTCTAGTTCTTCAACGAACTTACGTATGCTATTGGAGAATGGTGTGTTGTAGAGACGTCTTAGAAGTTCTTCGCAGGGGATGTGCGTCTTGTATTCACTGATGAGGGCTGTCATTAAATCGGTCCATGTGCTGACTCCGGATAGTTGGGACACTCGTTGGGCATCTCCAGAGATTTGCATCTCAATTGCACTGAAGAAAACTTGCTTTTGACGTACATCCGTAGTAGGATATAGTCGAAGTATAAATTCGATCCTTCTAATGAAGGCGCTCAGCTCCTGAGGGTCTCCACTGAACGAGGGCCCTTGCCTTATTTGACTCAAGGCTTGGTTGAGGCTTTGGTCGGACAACATTTCGTTAGCCATTGTGTTGTTTGTTTGGGGACGTTGTGTCTTAAGACGTTTTGTTGTTGTTTTTACACTTTTGTGGTTGTCTTTTGCAGTGAGGTCTTTTGCACTTACGATCGCGTAAGATTCTTTGGCGGATAAAGAATAACACGTGTAATACGATTCGAGTTTACGTTGCGCCGATTCGCGATGGTCAATCCTAAGGGAGTGCACTTGGTTTTACAAGATGCCCCTTTTCACTGGATCGATTATAAACAAGTCGCACACTTTTACTAATTATCCTACCGACTGCGCCAATAATGAGTCCACTGGTTATTTGGTTAAAAAAAAAAAAAACAAAGTTAATTTTATTTTTATTTAATAACACTATCTTCCTATTAAATGGAAGAACCAAAGCCGTTTGGTTGCTATTCGACGAACGGGGCGGCTGAACAGCAGTTACCTCGGAGATAACTGTATCTGAACTGAACTAGTGCCCGAAGGCAAGCCTGAGCTTAAATAGGCTGAAGGGGTATAAAGAGAACGAACTCTTTAAGAGAGTTTGGCTCATCTAACAATTGTGTTCTCTCGTTAAGAGAGACTCTCCGAAAAATAGGGGGAGCGATAATAAAGGTTGTAATAAGATCCTCCTGAGACATTTGTTATTGAAAGTGGCGGCTATCGCCAATGCTGATCGAATTCAAATTGGGGGAGACTGTGGGATTCGGACTTTAATCGGACATTTGGATATTTATGATTTGAAAGCTCAACTTATGAGTGGGGTGACTTGCTACGCGTGAGAAGTTGACTTTGAGAAGGGCGACCAAATGGCTTTTGTTCTTTTAAGTACAAATGTTTAAAATTGTATTTGTGCGTGTGGTGTTGTGTAGAGACCTTTGTGTAAGTCCGATATACGTGTAGTGGATATGTAACTATTTATAAGTTAAGTCTTCCCATACTGGGAGAATCTGGCCGGATGCCCATAACGATATTACCTCAAGTTGTGGCGCATTTCCGGCGTTGTCCAGTCAATACCTGTGGAACCCTCGTCCTCGCCCAAATAATGACGTCGGGTGAATTCAGCTTTATTTGAGTTTATTGGGGGTTTATGAAATTGGCTTTGGCTTTTGATTGCTTCTGCAACGATCGTACTAGGTCGAGTCACTCTCCAACTTGAACTGTCCGCTGGTATTTCCGCCAGTCCCTCTTAAAGTGGTTCAGCCGGTGCTAAATATGCTGGTCAGCAGTTTTGGCCGGGGCTGAGCCCGTTGAGCAATTCGGTCGTTCGAAGCGCATAAGCGACATTTGAGATGGCTCAGCTAGCGCCAAATGTGTTGATCAGCAGTTCGGCCGTGGCTGGGTCCGTTGCGCAATTCGGTCGGTCGAAGCGTATGCGCGGATGGAATTGGAGGGAAAGGCAAACTTCTGTTGGGCAATGGACTTCGAAGTTGAAGTGGGCTTTAGCGGTACTATCGCAATTGACAGTATACTCAGAACTGAACTGTCCTAAGGGGACGCGTTGGTGTTTAAATAACAAATTGAAGTCGCTAAAGAGCAAAGTGTCTTTAAGAGAGGAAGTGGCCAAAGAGCGAAAGTGTCTTTGAGAGAGGGTACATTTTTATTATCTCGTGAAGAGGGAGTCCCATAAAAATACTAATAAGACTCAATGAAGTTTTATTATTTCTGTTGGTTTGAATGTTTGGGCTAGCTATTGTCGCCAAGTGATCGAATTTGAATTGGGGGAGAATTGTTTATCGTTAGTATTTTAAACAGTCGGGGGACACTTGTTTGTTATTGTTCTAGAGTCAGCGTCTTGGTTCGCGATCTGTGGGAATTGTACTTTGGAATTGTACTTTTGAAGTATGGGGTGAACATGACACTAAGCGCATGTGTAAATGGCCAAAGTTAATCGAAGGGCTCTCGTTCTTTGATTACATTTTGTACTTTAATTTTAATGTGTGTATGTGAGCTATGTGAGCTTTACAATAGTGTCTTTGTTATATTCTAATTTACAATTGGGGGGGTTTTAAGTGTAGGCGTTGAATGGATATGTTACTATATATATATATATATATATTACAATACCTTAAAAAAAAAATAGGCCGATAGGTTCTTTGGAAAGTATACGGACCTATATGGTCCGATTTGGCTTATTTCGACTTATCTACAGCCTGTAGAAACCATGTGTGCCAATTTTCATCACAATAGCAATAAAACTGAGAGACTAGTTTGCTTTAAAACATACAGACGAACATGTATCGACTCCCTTGTTGTTGCTGAATCAGTATATATATTTAATGGGGTCGGAGACGACTCCTAAGCTGCGTTGAAATCATCTGGCCAATGTTAGCCCTATGTAAGGGTATAAACAAACTCGAATAATTAAAACACTTCCCTCCCCGAGAATCGAGCCTCGGACTATAAGTTCCACAGTTGGCAGCATTACACATTCGTCTACCGCAACAGCTTCACGACGGCCGGCAAACTTGCAACTTCAATCTCACACACACATAAATAACTATTTAAAAATTCGAAAATCCAAAAATACATAAGAATAGCAAAACAGTCGATGTTCGTCTGTCTGTCTGTCCGTCCGTATGATAACCCTGATCTCCGATATTATAAGAGCTACCAAATTTAGGACAATATGTGTTAATACTGTACTGTACACGGAGATTATTTTGGATTTTCGCCACGCCTCCATCCTCTCCCATGAAAATAAAATCGATTGTAGCCGCAAATATGGCTCTACAGCGATCATATATACTTGTGATAAAAACCACCATGCGGACGTGTTGCGTAAGTTTCAATAAGATCGGCCGATAAATAAGGAAGATAATCAAGAAATAGTATTGTACTGTTGCCATGTGCTTATGTCGGTTTTTCCTAATGTTAGTTCCAGAGTTCAACTCCAGCAGCAGGCAACTTTTTTTTTAATTATGTGCACCGAAAATATTCATATTGCAATTTTATCGGCCATTGCGTAAGAAGTGCAGTGGCCGAGTGTTGATGGTAGTTAACTGTTAAGCGTGAGGCCCGGGGTTCAACTCCTAGGTTCGACGTCGGCCGGCGGCTGTGTGATGTGTATTTTTTCACTTTTGAAAAATATTTATGTTTAATTCAAATTAATTTGAATAAAGAAAAATGAGCAATGAAAAATAAAACAACGCCGCCGCCGCCGCATTGCATATTTATTCCTTTCATGTACAATAATCTAAATGGTCTGATAATGCAACTTTGCCGACGTTGGTGTCAATGCGGTGACGGTGCAGTGGTCGAGTGGTGATGGTAGTTGACTGTTAAGCGAGAGGTTCGGAGTTCGACTCCTGGGTGCGGCGACCGACTTATATCGTGGCGAGTGGTGATAGTAGTTGACTGTTAAGCGAGATGTTCGGAGTTCAACTCCTGGGTGCGGCGACCGACTTATATTTTTTTTCGTATCTTATATTTTTTTTTTACTTTACAGTGTGTTGCAAAATTCAAAATAAGTTTTTAGTATATTTAAAGCCACTTAGAATCGAAAGAGACATTGAGCAGCAATGCAAAATACAAAACTACAAATCTAATTAGATATGTTGAGATGTATTGTGAGGCAGCATATATGTATGTATGTATAGGCGTCTCTTTCACACATGCATAATTTATAACTGCAAAGTAATAAAATCAAAGGTCAACATCCAATAAGAATCGAGTGGAACTTGCATAGGCAAAACAAATTAGAGACGGAAAGAAATAAAAAGCAAGAACCCATTGTTCACATTTGGCACGTGTTTTCCGAAGAATTGTAGCGGGTATATCACAGTCGAGTAAGCTCGACTGTAGCCTTTCCGACTTGTTTTTTTACTTTACAGTGTGTTAAAAAATTCAAAATACGTTTTTTGTATATTTAATGCCACTTAGAATCGAAAGAGACATTGAGCAGCAATACAAAAAACAAACGACAAATCGAATTAGATATGTTGAAATGTATTGTAAGGCACCATGTATGTAAGTCTTTTTCACACATGCATAGTTTAAAGCCCTCTGCTGAGTTATAACTGCAAAGTAATAAAAGCAAAGGACAACATCTAATAAGAATCGAATGGAACTTGCATAGGCAAAACAAATTAGAGACGGAAAGTAATAAAAAGCAAGAACGCATTGTTCATATTTGGCACGTGTTTTTCCGAAGAGTTGTAGCGGGTATATCACAGTAGAATGCGCTCGACTGTAGCCGTTCCGACTTGTTATAAATGTGCGGAGAGTGGAAAAATGTGGTACCGGTGCAATTATCTGGTATAAATTCAAGACGATTACAGCGAACCGAAGTCCGTTATACGCAGAGTGTTGCAGAATTGATCGTAAAAAATATTGAGGCAAAAATCATTGTGATTTATTCTTTATTTCACAAAGAACGCATTCGCATTTTCACGTTTATTCGTATGATATGCCATTTATATTCGAGGATTTATCATGTAAAACTTATTTGCATTCACCCGAATCCGTTTTCTGATGTAATGATACTTTTCACTTTTATATACATACATATACAAATTAAACAATAACTAAGAGCGTATAAAACCTTTGGCAACCAATGTAGGTTTTTTAAATTGGACGAAAGCTTTATTTTGTATATTGATATTGCTTAGATTACATTATTTTAATGTCTATAAATTTAATAACCCTCTAGATTGGCAGTTAACAATCTACATTACGTAAGCAACGTGCTTGGCATTAAAGATCCAATACATAAACAAAAAATTTCACTGAAAGCTATGGATGTTGTTCTCTTTGGTCCACCACGAGGTAAGAGAGCATCACATTCACATATTTTTATAAATGTTAACATTTTATAGCATCCATTCTTTTAAATTATTTAAAATTCATAGAAACAGGAACGCGTTGGAAAGATTATATTCTTGTCACTCTTCTCTTAAGTGCTATTATTGGGTGTTGGTATGCTTACCAACAAAATAAAAATGCCAAGAGGCATTTACGTCGCATGGCTCAGGATATGGAAGGATTGCAACGTGCAGAACAAAGTCTTCAAGAGATGCAAAAGGTATTAACATTTTTGGAACATAGTTTTATTTTTTTATTTACACATTTTAAAGTCGAATAATGCAGAAGGCTAGGGGTTATATTAAGTTATGTTAGAAGTTTACAATGCTTCCTGATATAGCATTAACAGGCGACTCGAATTAGCCAAGTCTGTGTCCGCAAGATTGTCTATTGCAACCCAAACTCTTAGTTTTAGAGCTTTATTCTTGTTTTGTTGGTCCATTCGGATTATTATTTGGAGGATAGATTCAAATGTGGGTCGTGGCGTCTGGACTTTGAAATAAACTTCATCTGCTTATGATATACAGAAACATTCATGCCATATTTGGTTTCTAGCATTTATAATAGCAAAGATCTGTTGTCTTAAACAGACAGACAGACAGACATGGCTCAATCGACTCGGCTAATGATCCTGAGCAAGAATATTTACACTATGTGGGACCTGCCACGCTTCCTTATGCATGTTACATACCTATTCACAGAATTAGTTTTTACCCTTTTTCAAAGGTCGAAGGAGAATATTAAGAAATCAATACTATGCTTATTAACCGGAAATTACCGATTTACTTTACTTTGAAATGATATACAGAAAAATGTAGCTAGTGAGGAGTTAAAACATACTCGCGAATGTTAAGCCTATTTTAATAAATGAAAAATAAAAGATTCCTTTCAGATGGAAGAAAATGAGGATGATTTTAAGGACAGCGAAAATAGTTTAAGCAGTCGTTTACTAAGTGAGTTGCGACAGTATCTAAGAACACAAGCAGGAATACGGTTTAGGGTTCAGAAATAACTCAATCCTACGAGTTAAATAATCTGTGTAACATTTTGCGTGCAGGACTGTAAAATTTAGACCAGCTTTTAAGCAGAAGCGGACAAAGGATAAAGGAGAATTTTGAATTTTATATTATTTAAAGGACGGAACCAATGCAGCAAATAAAGAGTTAAGTGTGTTATAAAATATATTTATCGCAACTGAAATACTGGTTGATAAATAATGGATAGACCAATCACAATGAAAAGTTAGATAACTTTGGATAAGCATTGGAAAGTCTGCTTTTCAGCAGAGCATACGTTTACACGGCCTTCTAATTTTATCGACAATACTAGTTCCTTATTCGCAATTAACCTCAAAAGTGGGATGAAAAGGCTCTTCAGTTAGGGAAAGAAGTTTGGTTTGGTCTAAATTTATTTTGGAAGGATATTATAATTAATTTATTAATTTATTAAGTAAATTCCCATACATTTAATTTAGGAACTAGAGTTGGCCCGTATGGAACAAGAAAACGTTGCTACCGAAAAAATGGACCTCGAACGTCGCTTGAAGGAAGTGCCATCTTTAAGTTCATCTAGTTCAGACCTTGAAGTGCAACAATTGAAAAAAGAAATTGAAATGCTTAGAAATGAGTTGACGCGGGCTGAATTTGAGTTGGTAGATAATTGTTGGGCACCTCCACAACAATTGCAATCGTGGCTTCAATATACATATGAGCTAGAAAGTAAAAATCATCTGAAAAAACGAGCCTCTGCTGAAAAACAACTTCAAACAGCACGCGAAGCATGTGAAAAATTACGTAAAAAACGATCTAGTTTAGTTGGTGCTTTCGTATCTACGCACGGTAAAAGTATTGATGACGTTGATCGTTCGATTGTAGAAGCGCGCAACGCTCTTGGGGAAGTAACAAATGAGTTACAAGAAAGACTTCATCGTTGGAAGCAAATAGAAACGTGCTTGGGAATAAACATTGTAAATAATAATGGATTAACTTATTTGGAGAACGTTCTTTACAATCGTAATGGCGCAACATATGGCAGCACTGGTGGTGTTGGTTTTTCAAGAGGTTCTAGAGGTGGGTATCATATACATTATATAGTGTTTACGGCACAGAAGAAGTTATCTGCAATCCCATACAAAATTGTATGTCCGTGTGTCCGGTTGATGCATCGTTAACCATACGTTAACCAATCCATACTCTGTCTGTTTAAATGTTGTCTCCACTAAGCGTGGCACACATGCCAGCCTGTAAAATAAGATTTTTTTTTTAAATTTTCCTTCCTTTTTTATCGAAATCTTTCTACTTAAAATACATATAATTAAATATAAGTATGCATATCTGTAGCTGGAATAAAAATTATTGACCGATATTAGTATTAGTAGGTATTGTTTTTTCAAATTCCGTAATTTAAATATTCCAGTTCATATTTAAGTAGCCCTCTATACATATACTGTTAACAATTTTTAACTGAAAATTACAATTTTTGAACATGGTCAAAATAGCTATACAAGCTTTGTGCAAATCAGATCGATTAGTCAAGATATCGTATATCTCACTAGAACTTCATTTCGACTGCTCCTATGGCAGATTTATATTGTGGTTCGATTTTGATGAATTCGAATTTGAGGAAGTGTTATTATTCTCCTGCAGAGGCTTATTTATTTTAACCAGATGTTTGCAACGCACCTAGTGAGAGGACTCCGTCCTCATAAAAAATATGTATTCTGACTCTCCTATTGAAGCTGAGTTAGAAAATATTTATAATTTATAGGGTCGAGATGTCTCCAAAAGTGCGTTGCAAACATGTGGCCAAAATTAATATACAAGGGTATAACAATTAATTTAAGACCTCCAATTTATATGGTATAACAATAATCATAATATATGCCATCGTTACCGGAAAAATTTAAAATTGTCAACAAAACCATTGTGTCAAAAGTTGCAATGGTATACAACCTTTGGTATCCCAAAGGTAATCTTTAATTTTGTAAAAATATTTTATTAAATTTCACAATTTACAGCACGCATTACTAATAGCACTGACGATTTGGATGATGAATCCCTACAAAGTAAGATTAACTTTGAGAATTTTGCTCTACTTGCTGCTGAATAACAAAGGTGCGTTAAATTTGTAAAACGGCAAATCTCTATGTGGTTGACTCAATAAGTGTTAACAACTGCACCTATATATTTAAAAACAGTTACATATATCCATTAATTTTAAATAAAAAAATAAATAAAACTTGATATTTTGAAAATCAATACTATTTGTAAATTGATATAATATAGCAATGGTTATACAAAAAATATGTTAGTAATTTTATATATGTATATATAATGTATGCACATATGAGCATATATGAATGTCCGTATATGTTTTAAATAAATGTTTAACGAACGAATTAAGAAAATATTGAATCGTAAGTAAAATTTTGGTATTGACCATATGTGGGCGTAAGCGTTTAGATTTTGAAATAAACTTCGTTGGCTAATGGTAGCTTTCATATAGTTGAGATCTGTGAATTCACATAGACACCAGACAGACATGACTCAATTGACTCGGCTAGTGATCCTGAGCAAGAACATACATATACTTTGTCGGTTCTGCCTCGCCTACTGAGCACATGAAGTCGCACTTAGAATAGTCTTTTAATAGCTTAAGTCGGACTGTTGCCTGCTCTCCCAATGTATTTACTCTCGATTTGAAACCGAACTCCACGTCCTTATTTTTTGTTAATAACTTTTCTTTATTTCTTTGAAAAAGCTTAAAGAATTTTCATTGGTGTCCGAGCAGAGACTTGAGTTTCGGTTACATTGCTGATTGTTTTCGGAAGAAGTTGGTTTCATACTTTGTGTAAGTGCTATAAAAAAAAGACTGCTGGACCATTTGCTACTAAGAAAAAAAAAACGTCGTCGTTGGGAAAAATTTGTTATTGAAAATAGGATGGATCGATTCCCTAGACTGTCACGGGTATTCAGTGTCGAAAACTGAGCATATAATTTCCTGTATTAAGCAGCTCAATTTCTGGCACTTTTTAATATTGCATGCAAGCCATATAATAACATATGTATCAGAGAACTGAAAAATTCACATTTTCCTTACTCGCTTCATACCAGGAATTTATACTCAGCTTTATATTCAGCTCACTGAACAGAAAAGCGGCGATGAATTCTGCATTCTTCAACCAGTCTTGTTCAGTTTCCGTCATGTGAAGCCTTCGATGATTTGATGTGTTATTCGTCAACTAGCAACCAGCGGGCATAATTTTGTATACCCGCTACTCGTAGAGTAAAAGGGTATTATAGCTTTGTGTCAACCAAAAATGTTTGTAACTGGCAGAAGGTGACATCGCCCATAAAGTATATATATTCTTATTTAGCATGCACAACCGAGTCGATTTAGCCATGTCCGTCTGTCCGTATGAAAACCCAGATCTCAGCTGTTATAAGTGCTACAGCTACCAAATTTGGGAACAATATATGGTAATTCTGGACGCAAATTAAGTATATTTTGGATTTTTCCCACACGTCCATCCGCCCCCAATTTTTCAATAAGATCGGCTGATAAATAAGGAAGATATTCAGGAAATAGTAGTTCCTTGTGACCAGCAGCAGGCAATTTTGGGAATATTGGGCAACATCCAATAAGAATCGAGTGGAACTTGCATAGGCAAAACAAATTAGAGACGTAAAGAAATAAAAAGCAAGAACGCATTGTTCACATTTGGCACGTGTTTTTTCGAAGAGTTGTAGCGGGTATATCACAGTCGAGTACGCTCGACTGTAGCCTTTTTTTTTTGATGTTGATACAATGAATGTATAAGTGGTCCATGCAAAACCAAGCCGATGCTTGTTACGCGCGGATCCCAGATACAGCGAATGTCCACCTGTCGAATGACCGAGTGGCACAGTCGCCTGACGTACGCCTCGAAACGCGAAAAAGAAAACGCGGGCATGCAAAGGTAAGACAGAATTTCAAATTTTAGGCATGCAACAGAGGACGCGTTAGAAAAAAGAAAGTACAGATTATTGTAGTCCGAACATAATATACTAAACTCCATGAAAATTTAAAATGTAAGAATTCCAGGACAACAAATTTAAAAAAAAAAAAAAAACTAGAAAGCAAGGCTACCTTCGGCTTGCCGAAGGTTTCATACCCTTGCAGTTATACAAAATATAAAATATATTTGGATTGCTGCTGGTTTCTGTGGTATTTATTGAACAATTATAACAGTACAGGAAGTCAAGATTTTTACATGATTAAGGCTATGAATCAAACACCTGCTTCGAAAAAAAATAATTCTACCTTTTAATGCTTTTGTACATACCTGGATTTCTTATATACTTAACACAAAATGTTATGAGGAAATGTCTTTGTGTTGTAAAGGATCTGTTGGTCATAAAATATAAATAAATTTGGAAAGTTCTCATTCAAAAATGCGTTTGAATAACAGCTATATGATTTTTTGTTTAACAGCTATATGTAATAGTACTCAGGTTTCCATAAAATTGCAACATGAACGTTCATTAGGCCGATCGTTGATCGTTATAAGTTATAAAAGTTCGATTTCGAACTTTATTATTAGGGACACACTTAGATTTGGATGTGATAAGCCTGATAGCTATATCTTGAAATATAACGAAAATCAGCCGTAGGCTCCATGACAGCTATACGATATATCAGTCCGATCTGGCCCATTCCGACTTATTTAAAGAGGGCAGAAATAAGAAGCTTATGAGCAAAGTTTCATGAAGATAGCTCAATAACTAGGGGACTAATTTGAGTTGCAACAGACACGCGGACTGACTGAGTGTTCCTATAACAGCTATAGAATATAAACGTCTGAGATATTTAAATGGAAAAACTAAGGGCGGGTTACTGTATAACATTAAAAAGTATTGATAATGTGCGGTATTTCCAAAAACAAAACAGGTTTGCATACAAAAACCCTGATTTCAGCCGATTGTTCCTATGGCAGCTACATGTTATAGTGGTCCGATTTTGATACAATTTCGACAGCACATTAGGAACGTAATAAGAATAGGATTTGCCAAATCTTGTTGCAATATCTTGAAAAACAACAAAAATCGGCCGATAGCTTCTATGACAGCTATACGATATATCGGTCCGATCTGGCTCGTTCCGACTTATTTACAGCCTACATCAATAATAAGCTTGGGTGCCAAGTTTCATGAAGATAGCTCAATAACTGGTGGACTAATTTGCGTTGCAACAGACAGACGGACTGACTGATTGTTCCTATAACAGCTATAGAATATAAACGTCTGAGATATTTAAATGGAAAAACTAAGGGCGGGTTACTGTATAACATTAAAAAGTATTGATAATGTGCAGTATTTCCAAAAGCAAAACAGGTTTGCATACGAAAACCCTGATTTCAGCCGATTGTTCCTATGGCAGCTATATGTTATAGTGGTCCGATTTTGATACAATTTTGACAGCACATTAAGAACGTAATAGGAATAGGATTTGCCAAATCTTGTTGCAATATCTTGAAAAACAACAAAAATCGGCCGATAGCTTCTATGACAGCTATACGATATATCGGTGCGATCTGGCTCTTTCCGACTTATTTACAGCCTACAGCAATAATAAGCTTGTATGCCAAGTTTCATGAAGATAGCTCAATAACTGGGGGACTAATTTGAGTTGCAACAGACAGACGGACTGACTGATTGTTCCTATAACAGCTATAGAATATAAACGTCTAAGATATTTAAATGGAAAAACTAAGGGCGGGTTACTGTATAACATTAAAAAGTATTGATAATGTGCGGTATTTCCAAAAACAAAACAGGTTTGCATACAAAAACCGTGATTTCAGCCGATTGTTCCTATGGCAGCTATATGTTATAGTGGTCCGATTTTGATATAATTTTGACAGCACATTAAGAACGTAATAAGAATAGGATTTGCCAAATCTTGTTGCAATATCTTGAAAAACAACAAAAATCGGCCGATAGCTTCTATGACAGCTATACGATATATCGGTCCGATCTGGCTCGTTCCGACTTATTTACAGCCTACATCAATAATAAGCTTGGGTGCCAAGTTTCATGAAGATAGCTCAATAACTGGTGGACTAATTTGCGTTGCAACAGACAGACGGACTGACTGATTGTTCCTATAACAGCTATAGAATATAAACGTCTGAGATATTTAAATGGAAAAACTAAGGGCGGGTTACTGTATAACATTAAAAAGTATTGATAATGTGCGGTATTTCCAAAAACAAAACAGGTTTGCATACGAAAACCCTGATTTCAGCCGATTGTTCCTATGGCAGCTATATGTTATAGTGGTCCGATTTTGATACAATTTTGACAGCACATTAAGAACGTAATAGGAATAGGATTTGCCAAATCTTGTTGCAATATCTTGAAAAACAACAAAAATCGGCCGATAGCTTCTATGACAGCTATACGATATATCGGTGCGATCTGGCTCTTTCCGACTTATTTACAGCCTACAGCAATAATAAGCTTGTATGCCAAGTTTCATGAAGATAGCTCAATAACTGGGGGACTAATTTGAGTTGCAACAGACAGACGGACTGACTGATTGTTCCTATAACAGCTATAGAATATAAACGTCTAAGATATTTAAATGGAAAAACTAAGGGCGGGTTACTGTATAACATTAAAAAGTATTGATAATGTGCGGTATTTCCAAAAACAAAACAGGTTTGCATACAAAAACCGTGATTTCAGCCGATTGTTCCTATGGCAGCTATATGTTATAGTGGTCCGATTTTGATATAATTTTGACAGCACATTAAGAACGTAATAAGAATAGGATTTGCCAAATCTTGTTGCAATATCTTGAAAAACAACAAAAATCGGCCGATAGCTTCTATGACAGCTATACGATATATCGGTCCGATCTGACTCGTTCCGACTTATTTACAGCCTACAGCAAGAAGAAGCTTGTATGCCAAGTTTTATGAAGATAGCTCAAAAACTGAGAGACTAGTTTGCGTTGCAACAGACGGACGGACGGACGGACAGACGGACATCCATTTTTCGACTCCTCTGGTGATGCTGATTCAGAATATATATACTTTATAGGGTCGGAGATGTCTCCTAAGGTGCGTTGCAAACTTCTGGCTAAAATTAATATACCCTCTGCAAGGGTATAAAAATTCAGTTGAAAAGCGCATAAATGCTAAACTCTGAAAAATTATAATATTATATCATAAGCTTTAGTGAAACTAAAACAAATTTTAAGGGAATATAAAGCACAAAATATATAAATAAAATAATATACTAAACGGATCGTGAAGGGCATAGTTCGACCTATAATTGGGAAGAGTTAGTGGTAAGTAATTACGTGTTATTCTGCAAAGGACAGAGAAGTGTAACTGGCTAAGCACAACCACGGCGATATTAACCATATGAGAAATGTGTTCGGAAGACTTTAATTTTCGGTCCAAACGGATCCCGAGATCATCAATTAGAATTCTTTCTAAGACACAACCACAAAGAGTGTAGGAACCGTACTTTGAACTGGCTCGATAGAAAGTCATCAGCTTGCATTTGGTACTGTTCACGTTTAAGAAATTTGCACAGCACCAGGAATGAAAATTGTTTAGGTCGGCTTGTAAGTAAGAGTGGCAATGGTCATCTTTAAGTTGATAACAAAGCTTTACATCATCCGCATACATAAGAGTACGGGAATTATGGTCATTGATGAAAAACGAAGGGGGCCTTGATGGCTACCCTGAGGAAGGAAAGATGTGGCATAAAGAAGCTGTAAAAATACATTTTTAAGGAGAACTCTTTGCCATTCAAATAACTCACAATCCAATTAAAAACTTTTGTTGAGAAGTCTAAAAGGCTCAGTTAATGTGCAAGAAGGGAATGATTACTGAAATTAGTATAAATAACATCAGCTTGAAGATTTTCCTGAAAACGTTTTATAACAAAGGAAATCAACTCAAGTTAATTTGTCGTAGTTGAGCGACGTTTTATTAATCCGTGCTGAGAAGACGATATGACGGATTTATACAAATGTTGCAAGTGAGGAGTTAAAACATTCTTGAAGAATTTCGAGTCAGCTCGACTGTAGCCTTTCCGACTTGTTCTCCTTGAGACAGAACCGCACCAATTCCGTTGGTTAGGTAAAAAAACTGATTGAAATCCGGGTACATGAGGATAACATCATCTGATGTTAATGCTACTCGCATTTTTCAGACAAAAAGGTAAGGTCTTTAGCCTGCTTTCTTTCTAACATGGCTTTGGCGTATGCGGCCGAAAAATGCTACGCTCAATGCTGGCTTTTGCTTCTCTAACCAATGCTAAAGCAGATGCCATATCAATAAAAATAATAGCCTTGAATAGTTTTCTGAGACCTGAAATGAAGGCATGGAGCTCGTCAGCCCTGGCTAAAATGTTTAGCAACGGCTTGAACTTGTTTTAGAACAATGATATTTAAAATATGTTGTGTTGCAGTCCCACGTTGTTGTAGATCGCCGTACAGCACGTGTTAATTGTATCCTGGTCCAGCACTGTTAGTCGCTGTCAAGTATGACTCATAGTTAATGTACGATGTTAATCAAATTCTTCTTAAGATGATTATGTTGGGATCTTCATTTGGCTCTCTTAAAATACAAACTGAAACTGAACTGAAATATTAAATTGACTTATCCCTAGGCTCTCGGCGCATAACCATCAGCAATATATCCGGCAAGCCAAATTAGCATACATCAACCAGTCACTTGCGATATAGGCAAGTGTCCGGTTACCGATGCTAGCCACAATGGCCAGGCACTTGAACTTTGCGTTAACAGATTGTTGCAATATAAACAAAGAGCAACATTATAGCATTCTTATAAACAGAGATGGTTTTCTAAAAAAACAAGTCGGAAAGGATAAATTTGGAGCGGACTCGAATGTGATATACCCGCTACAACTCTTCGGAAAAACACGTGCCATATGTGAAAAATGCGTTCTTGCTTTATATTTTTTTTCCGTCTCTAGTTTGTTTTTCCTATTCAAGTTCCACTCGATTCTTATTGGATGTTGCCCTTTGCTTTTATTACATTGCAGTTATAACTCAGCAGAGGGCTTTAAATTATGAATGTGTGAAAGAGGCGCCTATACATACATACATATATGCATACTATAATACCCTTCTACTCTACGAATAGCGGGTATAAAAATTTTGCTTACGTAAGGATCCCAGACACAGCGAATGCCCATCTCTCGCGTAAACTACTGAGGGGCTCAGACGCCTAACGAACGACTCGAAACGCGAAATAGAGAGCGCGGGCATGCAGAAGTTAAAAAGATAGAACAGAATTTCGAGGAAAGATTACTTTATTTCTAGATAGGTAAAACAGGATTTCAGAGTTTGGATATGCAACAGAGAAAGCGTAAGAAGCAAGAAAGTATATCGTTATTATAGTCCGAACATAATACCCTAAACGGATCGTGAATGGCATAGTTCGTCCTACACTAAGAAAGAGTTAATGGTATGTAATTCCGTGTTTTTCCACAAGGGAGAGAGAAGTGTAACTGGCTAACCAGTTCGCCACATAAAGTGAAAATAAAAGGAATGTCATATGGATAAAAATGAATATTATGTATAGAAGGCGAATACGTGACTTGAAAACACTTTGCAAACGGGTCAGTATATGCAGTGGCATTTTTAAATGACAACTTTTTAAATGACAACTTTGAAGGAAAGACCGAAGATTTAGGCTTCATGTTAACAAAACTATAAAACTATTTAGGGTTCTCAAGGAACTGACACCTACAACGAGTTAAAATTTATTTTTTTAACAATTAAGGACTGAAAAATGTAAGCGAGCTGATAAAAAACTGGAAAAGGATGAATTGCACTTATTAATTTTATATTTTTTAAATAAACTATACTTTAAGTTTTTAAGGCGTGACAACTTTTTTGTAAGCCATGAGCATGTCAGATGGAAACGCGGCACACAAATATTAAAAAAAGCAGTTAATTGTCTTGTAAATTATGTTTACCGCTAAGGAAATATCAGTAGACGAGTAAAGCTCAAACCAGTCACTGTTGGATAAAAATTCAAAAAGACTGACAATTCCGATGACGGCACTTATGTGGTTAAAATATCCAGTTTTAACCAAGATTCAGTAAACGCCAAAACATGGGATAAAAAAAAGGCTTTTTAAGAATAAATTAGA
>JAECXD010000362.1:0-84103 GCA_018151445.1 Zaprionus inermis
TTACCAGTAGTGGAAGGAAAATAACGCTGAAAGTGTGTTGTACTGTAAGAAATTTAACCTATTATCGAAAATGAAGTACGATAAGCGTAAGGTAACTAAGATGGTAATCTAGCGTTTGATGAAACAGGAGGTATTACGATATTATAATAATAGATTGCATGAATAGTAAGTATGCATCGAAGTTAGAAATGGTGCTGGAAGTATCGCTTGTGGCATGAAAAGGTGGGTCATATGAGGTGCAGAGCAAATTCTTGGGAGTAAAACAAAATGACTTTATTTGAAGTATAATATATTAAAGACATGAAGCTAAGTAAGATCTATGTGAGGCTTCTGTTATCATATTTAAAAACATAATCTGGAATTTAAAATTTAATAAATTTAAAAACGAAAATGTCAGAGACCTTTGTTTTTGTAGTCCATTCCGATAATCTGGGTAATCACTCCTCTACTATTAGTAATAAAAACTATTACATTGTTTTTATTAATGAATATTACGTACTGTGTGACATATATAATTAAATATAAATCAGATGTTTTCTCTATTAACATATAAAGTTTATCATGAGTGGGGAGCAGTTTCAGTTTAAAATTGGTAACTCTACATACTCTAGATAGCAATCCAAAATCTTTCAGGGGTGAGTGCGTGATTTCTGTGGTGAAAGGGCATAAAAGCTATCATTTGACGATTCCTCATATCTAGTGAATATATATAATGTCAGCGCAGATAATCGAAATTCAATACAAGAAAAACTAGAATCAATGATTATAAGCTCTAAGCAATAAATGTTTTAGAAGGATTGGAAAGCTGTTTAACCAGCAACATATAATTGGCTGGGTCCCCAAGTAGACGTTTGAAGAAAAGACACCATATAATGTGGCATAATAAAAAACCGAATCTAAAATATCTTAGAGATATTTGGTTCAACAGTATATACTATAATAAAGTGCAGAAGCGACAATCCAATAAAACAATACTTACATTTATGAACTTCAAATGGGTCCAAATTGTGGAATGAGGAATCGAGAAGATTGTAAACCTTTAAGAAGATGTTATGGTAGGATAGAGAGAAGATAACGTATTAAGAATCTAGTTTGGGTGCATGAAGAAATTTCTAGGAGGTTCTTTCCAGTGATGTAATCAGTTATTTTTATCAAAAGAAAATGAAGGTCAGATTGCTGAAAACAGTGGGAAGAAATGATGAATCCTGTTCGAATTAAGGATAAATATTTGCTCTCAGAAGAAAAAATATCCACACATATCCAAAAAATGCCAAATAAATTATTTATAAAAAATTGTAACAACTAGAGAATGTTGTGGTGGATAAATAAGCATGTTAAGTCTGAGATTTGGTGCATGGAAGAGGGCTCGGGTTCAGCAGTGTTGGGGGAAGAAGTGATTCTTTAAAAATAAAAGAAGAATGAAAGTCAGATTTTCCAGTGGTGGAGAAAATGATAGTCCTGTTGTTCAGGTAATAATGCAACATGATAAAAATTCTATATCTAAAAGACTTGAATCACATTCACTAGAAACGGTGAGTAAATACAAAAATAACAAAAGTGAACAAAATCAGGCGCGGGTGGAAAGAAATAAAGATGAAACCTAAACTATCGTATAGATTTTAAGAAAAAATGTCTAATGAATGCTCAAGTCTGTTTAAGTGATGTTCACATTTTATTTGACGAAATTGAATTTCGTGACAGATCTTTTTGGGAAAAATAACGCTTCAAGATGAACTTACGATTCACGGTAGAAAGTAAACATGGAGTTTGGTTGCAGAAACTAATAAAAACATAAAAGTAGATTGTAAATGGGTGTTGTGGTATTAAAGCGCAGATGAGTTTGGAAACTAAGTAAAAGGAGTATAAAGCAAGGGCTAGTGGCCGAACTTGCACACAAGAATATATGACTGATTATGATGAGGCCTTTGCCATCAGATTTTTAGTGCCCAGTTTTCTGGTTTTGCTGGTAGCCTTTCAAACCAATATATTCTCATGAAGTCCATCATATGGATGCTTTGAAAAAACAACGTTCTTAAATAGGACACTGAGAAGATGAAATCTACGTGAGGGTTCCAAGGGATTACCATACTGCAATGAGGAATGTAGTATGCAGAAGCAACAAAGCTATTATGGCCTTAAACAAGCTACAAGATAGCTGGTTTGAAGTTTTTGAAAATGTTAACTAAGTATTGGTTGAAATCTAAGTTGATCATTAATAGCATCTATATATTCTTAGATAAAAATTTCTTAAAGATAATATCTATATTTTATTGGACGATGTAATAAATTTACTAGTAAATCCGAAACAGTATGCAGAATTCAAATCCTTACTATTTCTGAAATGAAGTACAAAATGATATTAAAAAGAGTTCGATATTTTATATAGAGATAAAATTGATAGAAGTAAGTCAGATAATAATGCTCAGTCAATCTGCATATATAAAGAAAAATGTGTGAAAGGATTTATATGAAGACTGCAAGCAGTTGGCTCTCACAAGCAAAAACTAAACATAAGGAGAAACTCTCACAATCTGAAAAAGTCATATGAGGCACCATGCAGAAACTTTTGATTGGTTGTTTACGATCTCCACATGTATTATGTGTACTCGCCCAGACTAAGTACTTCAATGTATTTGGGGTCGTATGCCGGGCTCAACGTGGCAGGGAATTGTAACATGTCTTAAAAGAAATTTAGGTATTTAAAAGGAACTGTTGATTTAGTTGAGGTTTGAAAAATGTACAATTTGTAATATTCTTATTGGATATGTTGGAGTTCTGATTGGGCAGAAATGAGACAGACAGAAGAAAGTACTACTGGATGTTTATTTAAAAATGTTTGAAAGTTGTTTAATTTGCATAGGTACAATGGCTCAAAAATCTGTTCACCTTCATCCTGGCAGAAGTACATGGCCTTATTTGAAAGGTGTTAGAAGTCTTATGGAGCAAAGTCTTTGTTGGTTGAAATTAAGCGCCTTTAAATTAAAAAAGTCAGTTATTATCTATAGAAGATAATCAAGGAGTTTGTCTATTGAGCCACATAAGCTAACCCAACACACCAAAGACAGCTACATGAACGTGCAGAAATGTCATTTTCCTAGGGAACAAGTTGAAAATAAACTGTTACATTTGAGCCGCCATTTCTGATTAACTTGCTGATATACTTGCTAAGCCGTTACCATCACCGCAAGATTCATTATTAAAAGTAGACTTGGAACTTTCAAGAGGTAATTAAAATATATATTATGAATTAACTGAAGACCAGGGCTTGAACTGGGACTCATGGCAAAGTAATATTTAATTTAATTTAATAGATAAAACTGTTTATTTTATGGTTTTAATTCCTTCTACAAAAGATGAATGAAAATATTGGAGAATTTTAGTGTAAATTATTTAAACACAGATTAATGTAAATAATATATTCAGTTGATCTGATTGGGTTTCAGTTTACCTGGTCCTCGCAGCAAATACTAGGATCCAATATTCCCTTTTGAGGTGGCGTGTTCAGGAGAAGAAAAGCGCTTTCTCTCCTCATCTAAAAAAGTCACGTAGCTTACATATACTCACGTGGCCATACTAAGCCTGAAGGCTCAAGGATAGAAGATAATTTGCTTATTGTAGCTTATCTTCATTCTGTCTTTATATGTAGATATGTGGCTCCTACGTATGTACTCATGATCTCTATATCAATCAAATTCCTCATGTGGGCGTGTGCAGTTCTTACAATAAGTGACACACAGAAGAAAATTATCAAAAAGTACTATTTCAAGTAACAATTCTGACCAATATAAATGTATAATTAATTCCACAATAATATTACTAATTCCCATAGATTTAACCACAGTAACCCGCCATAGTTTTTCCATTTCAATATCTCGAACTTGGTTTATATTCTATGGCTGTTGTAAGACTCAATCAGTCGGTCCGTCTGTCTGTTTCCGGCGCAAGTCAGTCCAGATTATTGGAGCTATCTTCGCTGAAGCTTTGTCATAGCCTGTATTCTGCGCTTCCCTCTTTGAAAATGAAGATCGGAACAGATCCGAATCAGACTTTGAAAAGAACTATTATATCGTATAGCTGTCATCGGAAGCCTATCGGCAATTTTCGTTCCTGTTTCGAGATGCCAATATCCAGGGCTTGCCACGCCATCTAAGTGTCGTCCCCTAATGACAAGAGTTCGGAAATCGAACTTTTATAACTATAACGATCAGCGCGATCCGTACAATGAAAGGTTCATGTTGCCAGAATTTATTGAATCCCCAAGTACTATTACACATATGGCTGTTAAAACCACAAAAATCCCCTGTAGCTGTTATTCAAGAGCGCATTTTGAATGAGAACTTTCCAAATTTATTTATATTTTATGACCAACAGATCCTTTACAACACAAAGGCATTTCCTCACAACATTTTGTGTTAGAGTATATAAGAAATCAGGTATATACAAAAGCATTAAAAAAATTTAAGGTATTTTCGAAGCAGTTTTTGATTCATAGCCTTAATCAGGAATAAATCTTGACTTCCTCTTGCTGTTATAATTGTTCAATAAATACCACCAGAAACCAGCCCGGCAATCCCAATATGGTACATATTTACTGGCCTTAACTGCAAAGGTATGAGAACCTTCGGCAAGCCGAAGGTGTACCTTTCTTGTTTTTTGCATTTTGCTGTTGATTTATTTGGTTCAATCTATCATTTAATATATTGTGTGGCCCCATAAAGTTGTCCCTCCCAAATTTAGATTTAAAAGGAGTAGTATAGGTTTCTTTCAATGGTAAAATGAAACAAAGCACAAACGAGATAATTTCGATGTAGAACATGCGACGTAAGAGTTGTACGTATGAAGAACAATTAAGTAAAATTAATTTTTGCTTTGTCACAACGATTGACACTGCTGGGTGTTAATTGACATAGCAGACACAAGACGTACAGAAGGCTTGAATTCGTTCAGAAAAAATGGCAAATCGTTAGGAATCATAAGAGATTTAATGAGATGTATGCATCCTCATCTCAAATGTACTCCTTTCGGAAAATCTACTTCTAGTAACGTTGCTATGTCTCTTTTCTCGGCTGAGAGGCGGCTGATTGATGTTTTTTTCTCAACGCAAAATTATCCTGCGCCAACTTTTAGTCACAAGTATGTAGTGTATCAACTGGTATGACTGGAATGACTGGTAACGTTTAGAAAATCTCCGAATAGCTACGTACAATAACTACAAATATAACACGAATCTATAAGGCAAGCAATAGTAACTTTTCATTTTAGATTTTCCACTAAGAAAAACTCGTTTCATTTTAGCAAAAAAAACAAAGAAGAAATATTGTTTTCATAAAAAAATTTCAGCAGTCAAATATTAAACGAATATCATTCGACCTTCAGAGCCTCCTATTGTTGTTTTGATTTGTTTACATTTGTAACAAACGATTTTCTATTTTCTGGTTTTCAAAGATTTTCAAGATTTCATAGCCTATTCTGCTCCCAAAACATCTAAACCTCATCTGGCTCATCCCGATCGGATGTCTGTAAGTCAAGTTATCTGCGTTCTACATACACAAGCATTGTTTTTATTTATATAATTATTTGTTTAGCGTTTGTTTCTAGTTGTTCGTTTATTTTATTTATAGTATTTCTAGATCACATTATGGTCCGGCGGTGTGACCAACCATTCCAAGCTGTTCCCAAATATCTATTGATCTGGTTTCCTTGGCTCGACTATAAGTTATAGAACACCGTTTCATCTTCCTCTACATTATGTTATCTAATTGTTGATGGAGCAAAGAGAGCAAAAGTGGACTATAGTATTTTATTTCTAGGTTCTTTACCATTTTGTAATGTGCCCTTCCAAAGTCTGGCAAAAAAAACTCTCGTTGTCCTGCTTTCGCTGAACGTCTTTTCAAAGTACTGAAACTCTCATAGTATTCACTGATTACAGTAACTTTAAACTGTCGTGTCAATTATATTTACAAGGAAAGCACAGAAACGTGTTGCATTGCTCTGTTGCCAAGACTTTATATGTTTCTAGGAAGTTTAAACATAAGGAGTGAAATTCAATAAGTAAACATTGTACCTGGCCATATATTTATGAACTCCGCGTTCAGTCAATTGAGACAGTGCAATCTTTATATTGGGCCGCTTACATATATTCCATGTGCCGTCTTTATCGTGGCAACTCTGATCTGTAGTCGGTTTCTGGATGAGGAACCTGTGAAATGCACTTGGTAGCCATTTGGATGGAGGTAGATTGGGCTCCTTTAGAATCTAGGGTGTGTCCACTACATAGATTAGGGGTTTTCGGGGGTGCCATTTGTTGCTCCTACCCAGATAAAGTCCCAAGGAGTACTCCATATGCCAGCGCTTCCCAGAATCCTTGTCACTGCCACTGTACGAGCTGAGTCCCAGCGCGCTGTTAATGTTAATGTTAATGTTTTGTGTTCAAAGCAGGTTCTAGCAAAGCGTATGAATTGACCCTGGAAAAATGTGCTTTGGTGTCGGTGGATCAAAATGTCATCACCAGATCGTGTCAAAACCGTGAATTCAGAAGGAGCTGGGTTGCGTTGTCCATTGCGATTTTTAACTCTTCAAAGGTGAGAGCAGCTGCTCCCACCAAAATGCAGTGCGGACAGAATGAAATGCCAAGTGAGTCCTTCCATGGCAAATAAGTTAGCTAGTTGCTCTGCATCCTTAGCATGCTGTAGCTACGTCTCACCTGTATTAGCTTCCGTTTGGCTCCGTGAAATGTAGTTCCGTTGTCGGATGGAGTCCGTCGAAGAATCTTCGTTGCACAAAAAGCGTTTTGGGCTGCAGCTATAAATACATTGTAGTCAGATCGCCTTGACTACACCTCAATATGGATGGCGCTTGGATTGCCAGACTACAAGATGGCAAACCATGCCTTGGCAATCCTCGAGGTTCACCTTAAAATTCTTTTTATAGCAAAAGGTCCCGCGTAGTCGAGACCAGTGTGTTGAAAAACATGGACTTTGATGAACTCTAAGGCTGCAGTTAAATGCCAGGCCCCTGCTGTGCTATGTTACGCATTACCTTTCAAGGCTTTGTACTTTGCAACGAAAAGAAGACCCTCTTTCAGGATTAGGTCTGCAGTGCTTTCCCAACTATCAAAATTGTTGTCCAATGATATGGAAAAAGTAACCTCCCCACCGGAATGAAGATGAGTTCGCAATGAAAATAACAGATATAGCGATGCAGTGCAGAAGACTTAACTTCACGAGGCGGGATGTTTACATTGGAAGGTTTAAGTTCCGTTCCCTGGCAATGCGTCCACTCCACTGACTCGCAGTATCCAAATCGGGTCACAAAATGGGTGCGAGCTTTGTTAAATTCGTTTTTGTAGAAGGTTGCTTCTCGAGGTAGCGCTATAGTCCCGGTGAAATTCAGTACGTTGCATATGCAGCAAAGAGTCTGTTACGAAGCATAATGCAATTCAGTTGCCGTCAAGAATCTGTCTCGTGTCCAATCTGACATGGGTACTTCCGTGTCGCCGTTGTCTAATTTGCCAAGAAGTTTTCTTTGGAACTAATGCAGTGAAAACAACACGATGACCTGGCAAGTAACCCGCAGGGAAATGGCTCCAGGCTGACAGCTTGCTGCTCCGCGGGTCGAAGCCGTCAATATCGTTCAATTCAGGTTTTCTTATACCAAGGGTTTGTTGTGGTTTCTTCCACCATGTGAGGGAGAAAAACACGCGTCTGAATTCAGATCCTCTTCTTTCAGATGGCATTCCTGGACAAGTTGTCAGAGAGCACCAGTGGACCTGTCCACCTCGCACATGTTCGAAAAGCAACTGGGAAGGCAGTAATCATACGTGCACATCAGCTGGATGATATTTCTGATCTTACATGATTTAGCATCAGCTATGAGACCAATCACTGTAAGATTTCTGCTGTCCTATTGCACGTATGTATTCCATTGCGCGGTGGTGCTGATATGTCAGGCTGTTCCAGATCGCTCCAGCAGTCGATGCCTTTTCTAACTAGATAGTCAAAGTCCTTAATTGTTGTTAACTCTGCTTCGATAATAGATAAGCATTTTGGATCAAGTCGATGTGAAATAGGTTTGATCAGAACTAACCAGTTTAATAACGGCAAAGTGACGTTTTCGGTTTCCATCTCTTTGACACGACGGTGACAACAGCTCAAATGCTTGCGATGAAGCATCTGCGTATCCATGTAATTTGATAGTGTGCTGGCTTTAACAATGATAAGGGAATCCAGAGCATTTCGATAATAATCAGGTTCTTGCATTTGCCAAAATAAGCCCGGCGTCGTAATATAGTTCGTGTTACGTCGCCAGCCGAAGGAAATCGTAACATTCTTGGAAGAGTATTTTTAGCATTACAGTTGTTGGTACCACACAAATCACAATGGTCGTAGATCTTTGACTTAGTTCAGACAATAGAGGTGCGCTTAGTTGGCTCGCGTCAGTATTAAAAGTATTAAGCTTTGTGCCGACCTCATCAGATTTTAGACTCCACAGCAATCAATATTTTGACCAGAGTGAGATACCAGGCTGGTCTTCATCACAATCAGCTTGTGTTACGGTCTTTACCAAATTTAACATTCTCATAGAAGATATTACATTTAGGAAAATACTTTGAAGATGATTTAACTTTGTGCTTCTTAAACAACAAGTTTACAGTCCTTGGTTGAGTAGGATATCTGCGGGAATGAAACCACAGGAAGATATGTCGATCCACATACGTATCGTGTGACAAGTGCGCAGCCGAGGATGCTCTTGTCGATAATCTTCAGCGAGTTGCTTACAGGCCTCTCTCACCACTTCTTTCCTAGGATGGCGGTTGGCTTTAATCATATGTGACGTCAGCAAACAGTAGTGTCTGAAGGAGAATCTTTCGTCTTCGCCACACTATGGGTACTGTAAATCCGTATACGACTTTGATACTTGAATACCTCAGAAGCTATCTTATTCTCTATATCCTTTACACTTTGCATAGTAATATTTGTAAATCTCAAACAGAGCTTTCCCAGACAAGTCTCATTGGGTAGTGGACATTCAACTGATCATTGAAGTGAGGAAACCTATGTGTCAGAATATGTGCTCAGCCATCAGAGATCCTCGCCCAGTCGTGCTCAAGACTCTTGCTTTTCCTGGTCAAATGAATCTTCCATATGATGCATTCAAAATAATTCTTCATGAAATCAATATACTGGTTGCAGATCTCTGGCGGATAACGCAATCTTTGCCGGCTTCTTGTGTCCACCAATCGGCGTAATTGCCCTGTGTCCAGCATTGAATTATGGTAGCGCATCAGCCTTGAAGGGAGTAACTCCACTACTCTTACACCCTCGCTATTGCGTTTATGAAGGAGCACAAATGTTGTTCGGTTGGAGTCGCAGGCATCGATCGTCAATTTACTCGGATTAATGTTGTCATTTTCCGTAAATAGTCGAACAATGAATCCCAAGTCAGTGGAAAACATTGGCATTAATGTCTGCGCTCGCTGCAGAAACATCGTACCTGACGCGAAATGTGACATATCGGCTATGGTCTTTTGTGTATCCGTTGGAGAGCTTATAGTAGTTGGTCGAAGATCCAGTTCCGATTGAGGCGTATAGTGATCAAGCGTATGATGCATGCCTTGACAGTGGCGACACCGATATTTTGAAGTACATTGTTTTGCTGTATGGCTCTGAGCTAAGCAATTGAAACAAAGCTTGTTGTCCCTTATAAATGACCTGCGTGTCAACAGCTCCATGGTCAACAGCTCCGATGTGTGGCGAACAGGTTGGCATGATTCCAATGCGTCGCAACAGTTAAATATGAATTTCAAAAAAGTATCGATGCTCACGTTGTTTTCGGTAGACCCTTCGCGCTCTGCCCACGATTGTCTTGTATCAATGTCCAGTTTGTTTAGCAAAATATTGATGACCCATAGATCACGCCCATTGCAATTGAGAGCTTTCAGTCCTCTGATTGCTTCATCTGCTCCGTCGGCAAGTTTCCGAAGAGAAGCAGCACCAGATCCAGAGACACTCGGCATAGATAAGAAACTATTAACAAATGATCGGGCAATTAGTTGTTTCTTGTCATATCTTGTAACCAATCGTTCCCATGCTCCTGTGTAGTTCTCCTCTGTCACTGCAATGTGTTTTACCAAGTTAAGTGCTTCTCCGGCCAAATAAGACTTCAAATAGTGAAACTTCTGGCAGCTCGTGAAATTGCTACGATTCCCGATTGATCCCAGAAATAAATTACAAAACTGCGGCCAGTCCTCATAATTGCCGCTGAAAGTAGGAATTTTGATTTTCTCACATCGAAAATCACTGTTGTTTGAACTGCGCATGTGTTCTAAAAACTCCGCTTGCGATGTAGCGAGCCGTTCCAGCTGATCTGCAGTTGCGTTTGGTGTCGAGGAGTGAATCTGAGCTGCTGTAGCATCAGCCAAAGCACCAGATCATTTAGAATGTGTCTCGTAGAATTTCCTTTCATATTCATGCAAGTCGTCTGGTTCAGACCAATTGTCTTCATGTGAATAATTGTAATATTCCGCAGTTAATCTCGTCAAGTCTTCAAACGTTTCAGTCAAACGTCGAATGCGATATTCCAAAGTCGCCAAAGGTTGTGGTCAAATCACCCTCGAAGTATAAGGCGAGTAATTTTCGTTTTCAAAAACCCCCCTTTTTGAATATTGCTCCTTTTTAGTGTTAGAAAGAAATTTCTCACTGGAAAGAAAAAATCAATAAGAAAGAAAGAGGCATCCAACAAGCCGGAGCCCGCCGGCCGGGAAACAAAACGGACGACGGAAAGCATGGTAAAATTTTAAGGGGGGACCTTTACTTGTGTTAAATACTTTTTGGAAGTTGTGGTCAAATCCACCGTCGAAGAATAAACGCGAGTTATTTGCGATTTGAAAAAACACCCCGTTGAAGAATGGCCGCCATTGGGGGGTGAAAAACAAATTTACACCCACCCTGGAAAAAAAAAAAAAAAAAAAAAAAAAAAAAGGGCCCAAATCCAAAAAAAACCCGGGAAGACCCCGCGAAAACCGCGCCCGGGGGAAAAAAAAAAAAGGAAAAAAAAAAAAAAGGGAAAAAAAAACCAAAATAAACCGGCGGGCAAAGCAAATTTAAAAAAAAAAAAATTATTAGGGGGGGAAATATCCCCCCCCCCCCTTCCAAAAAAAATTTCGGTTGGAACAAACAAAAAAAACCCTACAACACAACAAATAAGGATAAAAAAAGTTTCCTGCAGCTAGCTGGAGTTGAACTCGGGAACTAAAATTAGAAAACACCAATATAAGCACATTGTCACAGGGCAATACTATTTCTTGAATATCTTCCTTATTTGTCGGCCGATCTTATTGAAACTTTCGCAACACGCTCACATGGAGGTTTTTATCACACGTACAAAACATGATTTCTGTAGAGCTATATTTGCAGCTACAATCGATTTTTTTTTTTAATTATGGGGGCAGATAGAGGCGTGGCTATAATCCAAAATAAACTCGATCTGCGTGCAGAATTAACAAATATTGTCTCCAAATTTGGTAGCTCTAGTTCTTATAATTGCTGAGATCTAGGTTATCACACGGACGGACAGACACACGGACATGGCTATATTGACTCGGCAGTTCATGCTGATTCAGAATATATATACTTTATGGGGTCGGATATGCTTTTTTCCTCTTTTTCAAAATTTTTTGGTTGCAAAAATAAAAAACCCCTCATACCTTTTATAGCGGGTATAAAAATATAAAATTAAAAGAAAATAAATATAAGTCGCTGCGGCACCAAGGAGTTGAACTCCGGACCTCTCGTTAACAGTCAACTACCCTTACCACTCGACCACTGCATATGTAAGCGATGACCGATAAAATTGCACTATGAATATTTTCGGTGCACATAATTAAAAAATAAAGTTACCACATAATGAAAAAAAGTTGTCTGCTGATGGAGTTGACCGCGGGTACTAACATTAGGAAAAACCGACATAAGCACATGACCACAGTGCAATACTATTTCTTGAATATCTTCCTTATTTATCGGCCGATCTTATTTAGTTACGCAACACGCCCGCATGGTGGCTTTTATCACATGTATAAAAAATGATTGCTGTAGAGCTATATTTGCAGCTACAATCGATTTTTTTTCGATTTATGGGGGCGGATGGAGGCGTGGCAAAAATCCAAAATAAACTTGATCTGCGGGCAGAATTAACACATATTGTCCCCAAATTTGGTAGCTCTAGCTCTTATAATAGCTGAGATCTAGGTTTTCATACGGACAGACAGACAGACGGACACACGGGCATGGCTTTATCGACTCTCCTTCTGCCTGTTTTAAACATTTTCGGTTGGCACAAAGCTATAATACCCTTATACTCTTCGAGTAGCGGGTATAAAAACAATAGTAACAGACAAGAACACATAAAACCTCTATTTTTCGTAAGCCTGATTTTTGTCTGCGCAGTAAGTGCCATAAACATCTACATTTGGAGGATCAACAGCGTTTTTAAGCTAGCCCACGTCATGGACTTGGCCAAAATGCGACAACTTAGAGAGGAAATCGCTCAGGAAGTCATTACCTTAGCGGACAGGAGGATTGAGACCCTGGTCGAATATTATCTTAAAGACGCGACCGAGGGAATTAACCGGATAGCCAATGCGCCCTTGAGGAGGCCGCTTTCAATAGATTGCCTGGGATCTGCGTGGAAATGGGTAGCTGGGTCCCCCGACGCAGTTGAACTCGGCAACTAACATTAGAAAAAAACGACATAAACACATGGTCGCAGGGCAATACTATTTCTTGAATATCTTCCCTATTCATAAACCGATCTTATTGAAACATGCACAAAACGACCGCAGGTTGGTTTTTATCACATGTATAAGAAATGATTGCTGTAGAGCTATATTTGCAGCTACAAACGACTTTTTTTCGATTTATGGGGGGCGGATGAAGGTGTGGCGAATATCCAAAATAAACTTGATCTGCGTGCAGTATTAACACATATTATCCCCAAATAATAGCTTAGATCTGGGTTTGCATACGGACGGACAGACGGACAAACGAACATGGCTATATCGACTCGGCTGCTCATTCTGATTCGGAATATCTATACTTTATGGGGTCGGAGATATCTCCTTCTGCCTGTTACAAACATTTTCGGTTGGCACAAAGCTATAATACCCTTTTACTCTACGAGTAGCGTGTATACATATATAATTCGAAAAAACTTATATAAGTTAACACGCGGCTGATACCCCCACAACACTTGTCGTCGGTCATTGGGCCTTGAGTGGGTCATCATCCAGAGATAGTCCCACGATCGGCCCTTCAGCAGCGTGTGGAGAAACTTTGTACAACAAAGCTGCACTTCTGCAATACGGAGTGCCGGACCGTCGCATGATCGTCGCACGACCGACGGAAGCTACTTGGGATGAACAACGAAATTAGGCAGGCAGTTGAACTTGGGATGAGCTAGCGACCACAGCTCTTATAATTAAATGCAATTTAAATAAATCTTTTAAACTCTCAACGAAGTAGTAAAGTTATTTTAACTAAACCAATCCGACTGGATATCTCAAATAAAGGTTTCCATCAGGTAGTCCTTCGGACTGCCTTAACTTGCGCCCGATCAGTGTAAAAATGTAATGTGTGATGTGTAATATGTAAAGTGAGTACTGTGCCCACAACATATATACATATATAGAAAAATTATGTGAAAAATTGCAACAACTACACACTGCGGCAATTTGGCCTCAATTTTTGTATGCAAAAAAAGAAATAAAACAAATTAGAATAAGAAAAGTAATCAAGCTCACAATAACTCAAAATACAAAATTATGCGTAAATGGCAACAACTACACACTGCGGCAATTCGGCCACGGGCCCTATTTGCGAGTTCAAGCGATTTTGTGCCGAAACGATTAAAAAGTATTAACTAAACAATAAGTTGAACTTACAACTACCCACTGCGGCAATATGGTCACAGACCTTATTTGCGAGTGCAAACAGTTGTGTGTTATAATTAAAAACTGCGGGAAAGCCAATTTTTTTTTTTAACGAGTGCCGTGTGGTAACCTACCGGAAAAGCTAAGCAACGTGGAATACATTAAACAAAGCTACCTGGTGGGTTGTGTCATAATCCGTACCTTAGTAGGCGTATGCAAAAAGGGATCGCTACCGACCACCGGGCCCAGTGCCGAATATTAAAGTCCCAATTAATAATAAAATAATAAAATAATGAGTGAGCACAGTGGGCACTGAGGCGTGATATAATGGCACCATTTGCACAACACACATTGCACGAACCTAGAATATTGTTAATTACATGTCGGCTTATGATTGTATTCTCACCACTGTAAGTGTCTGTCACACTATTAACATAGTTTGACCACTTGCAAGACACAGCTGCGCAATGAGTTTGGTATATTAAGAAACCATTCTTAGAATTTGACTATAACATAGAATATGACTGGCGCCAAAATACCGAGAAGAGTGAGGCGACGGCGTTGTCGCGCTGGAGAAAGAAACAAGATAATCATAAAAGCATACCGGGTGAGTGAAACGCTGCCAGATACTTATTTTTGCAAAGAAATAAATAAATTAAATAGAGTAGGATAAAAAATATTATTTGCCTTACTGCGTACCAACCTCTGCCTAATAAATTGGCACTGTTTGATTCTTATTTCTACATCCACTCTTGTGAGGTAATATGGAAGAGATCAAGGAGACTTTGACACAGTTCAACGAAACTTTAAACACCTTGCTTGGCCAAGATTAAAGGGGAACTTAAGAAAGTTAGTGACAGGGTAATGACCTTAGAGCGGGACTATGACTCAAGGAATTCATTTACTACTGGGGAAGCTCCCCTAACTCGCGCGAGAAATGAATATGAGCTGAAGGAAACTTCAACTCTGCCGGACTGCGTTAACGAATTGCAAGTCTTTGAAGGGAAACCAGGGGAATACGCGTCTTGGTTAAATAGGGCGCAGTCCTAGTTGAATGATTATGAGATCATTCGGAGTTAGCCCTTATTCAGGTCCATCGTTCTTCATATCAGGCAGAAAATAAGGGGGAACGCAGACATGACGTTAGTAGCATATGGCGTGCAGGATGATGACTGGGAGGAAACAAAGCGTGTTCTCGCTCTACACTATGCGGACAAAAGGGACATACGAACACTAGACCACCAAATGAGTCAACTGTCTCAGCAGAATGGGACACTAGAAAAGTTCTACATGGAAATCAATAACTATTTTTCACTAATTTTAGCAACTTGAGGAACGGAACGCAACTGTCTTCTTGCGAGTGTTGCAAACTCTACAAATACGAGAGACACTCTCACACCCAAACAACCCCGCACTGCAACCGACTCCCGTTCCAAACTTTCCGTGCCAAATACTCCACATTGACTTATTCACACTGGAAAAGAAAATATACCTGAGTTGTATAGACAAATTCACGAAATTTACCAAACTTTTATCTTTGGAGTCAAATTCTTCAGTTCATTTGCGTAAAAAATTTGTAGTTGTTCTACACCACTCCACTGTGCCAAGAATGATAGTGTCTGATAACGAGAGGGGACTCTTGTGTTCTACGGTTTTAAACCACCTGCGCACGTTGGAAATAGAGCTATATCATACACAAACACAAAAAAGCGAGGTAAACGGTCAGATCGAAAGATTTCATTCTACCTTCTTAGAGATCTACAGATGTCTAAAAAATGATCAGTCAACTTTTAAGAACGTCGAAATGGTTTCTATTGCGGTGGACAGATACAATAACTCTGTTCACTCGGTGACAAATAGGAAACCTGTCGACGTTTTTTTTCGATAGATCTAATAAAATTAACTATCAGGGCCTAGTGGATTTCAGGAAACAAACGCTGGAAGATATTATAGGGCTAATCCAACACCTATCTCTTCCAAGTGAACGGACGCGTTTTTTTTCTGCTCCCCGCTTTTTATTTTATAATTGCTAACAATCGGCGTTAAGCTTTTGATTTATAATTTTAAAAGTAACTTGAACATATCCGTTCACAAACGCGAGTGCATGCCTGCTGTTTTTACCCACTGGTTTGTAATTTACTAATCACAATTTTATTCTAAACTTTATTCCACTGCCATTTCGTTGTTTCTTTTTGCTCTTCGCTTTTCAGAGTGCAATTGTTTCTATTGTGCACTTCTGTTTCGGCTGTTGTTGTTGCATTCTCGTTGCAGCTATAACAGTAACATCTTTTAGTGTGTGTGTGCCAAACACTCTCTCGCTCTCACTCGCCTACTCTCACTATCTTTTGCGTGCGCTCTTGACTCGCAATCCTCTCTCATTTATTTTATTTTTTCTCTCTTCTTTCATTTTTGCTTTTGTTCTTGCGGTAGTTTTTCTTGGCTACAGTAGAGACCCCGTAAAATGGAAGGCGTAATCTGTTATAAAAAATCCTGTCTAAAGCAGGTGACTGTTGCTTAGCCAAGCATCTCTTGCTGGCTTTGTGACAACGTCGGGCACATAAAATGTGCCGGCTACACGGCCTCTACGGCTGACGCCGTGGCCAAGCGCACTGGTTTGCGCTACTGTTGCGACATGTGTCGGGAGGCGGAGAACGATATGATGTCGTTCATGCGGCAGACAAAGACTGGATTTCGGGAATTGTTTGGCAGTTTCCGTAAACTTGCCGATCAGTTCTCAGCGTTAGACAACTCGTTTAATAGTTTAAAGCTATTAAATGAGTCGCCCAAGCGCAAGAAATCCGCTCACGTAGCGAAGCCTTTGCCTGCTGTCAATCCGCCCCCTCTCATTGACCAGCCATGCACTCCTGTGACTCAGCCGGTGATGTCGTTCACTACTCCTATGGTGACGAGATCATCGGTATCAGAAAAAGTCATCAACGAGTGCGTGCAAATGGTGTCACACAAAAATTTCCGATGTGTCCGCTGTGGTTTCTTTGCCTGTACCACAGATTATAGATATACCTAAGGCAAGTTCTAGTTCCGAGTACCGGTTATGAACTATCCCATAGGTGTAATACCCGTGGAGCCTAAAAAGGTGTTAGGAGTTCCACTAAGGAAACAAATTTTCGTTTCCCGGCTTGCCCCTGATCTTACATCTCAAGATGTTGCGGCTTATATTCAAGCCAAAATACAAGCTGTCGAGTTTAAAGTGGAAAAATTTAAATTCTCATATGAGAGGGACATATCGTCCTTTAAAATTAGTGTCCCGGCTGAACTGCTAGCCATTATATGTTCTCCAACATTTTGGCCAGAACACGTAATGGTTAAAGAGTTTGAGGCGAAGAAGAAAAAGAATCGGAAACCGATTGTTCTTTCACTGCCAATCCCAGAAACGTCCACCCAAAAACAAAATGCAAAAAACTAAGTGCTACTTTTCTTTTTACATACCAAAATGTTAGAGGATTATGTAGCAAACTATCTAGTCTATTCCTAAACAGCCTTTCTTTTACCTCCCATGTTTTAGTGTTTACTGAAACTTGGTTATACATTCACCGGATATTTTAAGCACCAAAGTTTTACCAAGTAAGTATACAACCTACAGGCTTGATCGACCTGGCCGACGTGGTGGGGGAGTTCTGATTGCAGTAAATTCCGCCATATCATCGGAACTTTTTCAACCGGAAGTTCAACATTGCATTGAATTTATTTGTGTAAAATTACACTTTCCCGGTTTTTTCTGTTTTATAACCTGTTCATATATTCCGCCGTCATCGGAATTGTCAGTCTATTTGCAACACTTGTCTGCAATAAAGACTGTTTTCAACCTGTTATCAGACAGGGATCATTTTATAGTCCTTGGTGACTTTAATGTTCCTGAATGTGACTGGACACCAAATGTTGGTGAGACTTATTTATTGCCTTCTCAGCAGCATGACCTATTTGACTGTCTGTTTGATATGTCATTGTCGCAGGTCAATCATATCAAAAACTTTAGAAACAGATCCTTGGATTTATGCTTCGTATCTGATCCATCTAGGGTGTCTCTTAAAAGGACTCAACCTCTTTCTTTACCAGAAGATTCTTATCATCCCACTTTTGAAGCTACTTTTGATCTAGGTAAATGTTTTGTTAAATATGAAAAACTGTGCAAACGTATACGCTGCTTTAGAAAAGCATACTTTGTATTATTGAACTTTTTACTTTCCAACTGCGACTGGTCAGAGCTTAACTCGACTACTGATATTTCAGTGGCGGTAAGCATATTTTATAAGACCATTGACTCTTTCTTTGATATTTGTGTACCGCGTTTCTATCACACATGCTCGAGTAAGCCACCATGGTTTACAAAAGTCTCGCCTTAAAAATTTAAAATTCTAGCTTATTTAAAAAATATAAATTTAATAATTGCAGTTTAGCTTTTTCACGTTTTTTAACTGCACGCTTAAATTTCTCGGTCCTTAACGCGAAATGTTATAAAAACTATCTAGCTCGTTGTAGGTCTCAGTTCCTTGAGAACCCTAAACAGTTTTATAGTTTTGTTAATATGAAGCGTAAATCTTCTGTCTTTCCCTCAAAGTTGTCGTTTGAAAATACCATTGCAGATACCGACAAAGCCATGGCCGATATGTTTGCTAGGTTTTTTCAAACCACGTATTCGCCAACTACACAAAAGATTCATGTTTATCCATACAATATTCCTTGCTCAAATGGTATCTTCACCCCTATTCTAAACGAGAATTCACTTGTTAAGGATCTTCACTTGGTTAAACCAGTTTTTTCACCAGGCCCAGACGGTGTTCCCGCTTGTGTACTTCGGTTCTGTGCCAACTCCCTAAGTAAGCCATTGCTCAAACTATTTTCGCTGTCCTTAGATACTTCATCCTTTCCTTCCATTTGGAAGGAATCTTTTATCATTCCTTTGCTTAAGAAGGACAGTAAGTCTGAAGCAAGCAATTATAGAGGTATCTCTAAATTGTCGGCTATACCTAAATTCTTCGAGAATGTTTTAACTCCTCACTTGCAACTTTTCTGTAGATCCGTCATATCGCATTCCCAGCACGGATTTATAAAACGTCGCTCAACTACGACAAATTTACTGGAGCTGACATCCTTTGTTATAAAATGTTTTCAGGAAAATCTTCAAACTGATGTTATAAACACTGATTTCAGTAAGGCTTTTGACTCAGTAAATCATTCCCTTCATGCACATAAACTCAGCCTCTTAGGCTTCATTATCTTCATTCATTATCTGAATGGCAAAACCTAAAGAGTTCTCTTTTAAAATGAATTTTCACACCTTCATGCCACATCTGGCGTTCCTCAGGGTAGCTATCTAGGCCCCCTCCTTTTTACGCTTTTCATCAATGACCTCCCTTTGGTCATACATAACTCCCGTTCTCTCATATATGCGGACGAATTAAAGCTTTGTTATCAATTTAAAGATGACTACTGCCACTCTTACATACAAGCCGACCTAAATAGTTTTCATTCCTGGTGTTGTGCAAATTTCTTAAACCTGAACAGCTCCAAATGCAAGCTGATGACATTCTATCGAGCCAGTCCAAAGTACGTTTCCTAGACTCTTTGTGGTTGTGTCTTAGAAAGAATTACTCTAGTTGATGATCTTGGGGTCCGTTTGGACCGAAAACTAAAGTTTTCCGAACATATTTCCCATATGGTCAATAAAGCCAAGGGTGAGCTTGGCTTTATTAAGAGATGGTCTAAAGAGTTTGACGATCCTTATGTAACAAACACCCTCTACACCTCACTTGTTCGTCCAATTCTGGAATATGGATCATGCGAATGGTGCCCCTAGTACACTACTCACAAAAACCGCATTGAATCTGTACAAAACAAGTCGGAAAGGCTAGTAGTCGTGCGGACTCGACTGTGATATACGCGCTACAACTCTTCGGAATAACACATACCAAATGTGAACAATGCGTTCTTTGCCTTTTATTTCTTTCCGTCTCTAATTTGTTTTGCCTATGCAAGTTCCACTCGATTCTGTAATAGGCAGAAGGAGTCATCTCCGACCCCACAAAATATATATATTCTGAATTAGCATGAACAGCCGAGTGGATATAGCCATATCCGTCAGTCCGTCTGTCTGTCTGTCCATCTGTCTGTTCGTCTGTCTGTCTGTATGAAAACCTAGATCTCAGCTATTATAAGATGTAGAGCTACCAAATTTGGGGATAATATGTTTTTTTCTGCCGATCAAGTTTATTTTGGATTTTTGCCACTCCTCCATCCACCCCCCATACAAAAAAAAAGTCGATTGTAGCTGGAAATATAGCTCGATAGCAATCATTTTTATACCCGCTACTCGAAGAGTATAAGGGTATTATAGCTTTGTGCCAACCGAAAAGGTTTGTAACAGGCAGAATGAGTCATCTCCGACCCCATATAGTATATATATTCTGAATCAGCATGAACAGCCGAGTCGATATAGCCATGTCCGTCTGTCCGTCTGTCTGTCTGTCCGTCCGTGTGAAAACCTAGATCTCAGCTATTATAAGAGCTAGAGCTACCAAATTTGGGGACAATATGTGTTAATTCTGCAAGCAGATCAAGTTTCTTTTGGATTTTCGCCACGCCTCCATCCGCCCCCATAAATCGAAAAAAGTCGATTGTAGCTGCAAATATAGCTCTACAGCAATCAATCACCATGCGGGTGTGTTGGCAAAGTTTCAATAAGATCGGCCGATAAATAAGGAAGATTTTCAAGAAATAGTATTGCACTGTGGCCATGTGCTTATGTCGGTTTTTCCTAATGTCAGAACCCGAGTTCAACTCCAGCAGCAGACAACTTTATTTAATTATGTGGCAACCTTTTTTTTTTTTTTTAATTATGTGGCAACTTTTTTTTAATTATGTGCACCGAAAATATTCATAGTGCAATTTTATCGGTCATTGCGTAAAAAAAGCAGTGGTCGAGTGGTGATGGTAGTTGACTGTTAAGCGAGAGGTCCGGAGTTCAACTCCTGGGTGCCGCGGCGCCATATATTTATTTTTTTTGTATCTTATATTATTTTTTTATTTTATGGTGTGTTGCAAAATTTAAAATAAATTTTTAGTATATTTAAAGCCACTTAGAATCGAAAGAGACATTGAGCAGCAACACAAGAAACAAACGACAAATCTAATTAGATATGTTGAGATGTATTGTGAGGCAGCATATAATTTATAACTGCAAAGTAATAAAAGCAATGGGCAACATCCAATAAGAATCGAGTGGAACTTGCATAGGCGAAACAAATTAGAGACAGAAAGAAATAAAAAGCAAGAACGCATTGTTCACATATGGCACGTGTTTTTCCGAAGAATTGTAGCGGGTATATCACAGTCGAGTCAGCTCGACTGTAGCCTTTCCGACTTGTTTAGTTTTCAGGAAATGACTCTTTTTTATGTTTAGCATCAGACCAAATTCTGCACATCTTTGGGTAACAACTTCCAGATTTTGGATCGCTTCGTCTTCGTCTTTCGCTGGTATAATGACATCGTCAATATAATGTAAAGCTATACCTTGACTTGTCAGATCTCTATGCACTGCATTAACGTGTCGTTGGATTATACTTGGAGAGTTGGATAAACCAAACGGAACTCTCTTGAACTCAAACTGACCGTTGTGAGCTACAAATGAAGTACACTTATGACTGTTCTTTTCTACGTTAACATGAAATAATCCATTTTTGAGATCGATTGTGCTGAAAACCTTAGCGTCTTGTAGTCGATCCAGCTGATCTTCGATAAGTGGCAAGGGAAAATGGTATCGTATAATCAGTTTGTTGATGCGTCTGTGCCGTGGTGATCCATCGCGTTTTTTCACCAATACTGCAGGACTACTGTATTCTGATTCCGATGTCTGAATAATGTCGTGTTTGAGCCATTCTTCAATCTAGTTGTCCACATTGCATCTTTCGGAGTAGGGCAATCGATGAGGTCGCGAAAAAATCGGCTTGTCTTCGCTTAATATTATGCGCATTTGAATTTGTGTTGTTTTAGCTACTTTATAATTGTTTATTATAATTGTTTATAATTGTTTATTAGATTTACGACCTTACTATTTGTGGACATGCCCTTCGTCGATATTTAGTTCAATTTCTTCACTATTGTCAATTTTCACTAAAAGCTTTCTTCTTTTAAATTATTTGCATCGTATAAAATTGATTTGTTTACACTCGTGTGTAAATCGTGTATACATCGTGTATTCCATTAATCACATATTCCATTAGTGAATTATTGTCAATGTCACCGCGAGAAGATAGTTCTTTCATTATCAAAAAATATTCTTGCAATCTTTCACCTTTCTTTATTTTACGATCACTTATTTGTTTATGTAATTGCACACTGCTTGTTGATGTTTTAAATTCATTTAACAAGGCTTTTCTTAAGTTATACCAGCTTGATATACCGCGTTCACTAGCTATAAACATTCGAGCCAATCCTTTCAATGATCGTTTGGCAAAAATATATTTTTGTAAAATGTCCCATTGCATTACTTGCGCAGTATCTTCAAGGTCGTCTAACCATACTTCAATTGAAAGACTATCGTCACCACTGAATTTACGAATAGAGTCTTCAATATCACGAAAGAACCTCGGAGTAGCTAAACTATTTCGCATACATATGGCATTAAAATTAGCGTCCCTCAGCATATTTCCCCTCTTCAAATTGCAAAAAATATGCAAGGCAACGTTACTTTTATTATGTGGAATGTTTAGCAAATAACATATTAACACTAGATCTGCTTCTGTTAAGTTATTGTTTATGTAATCAATTTTTTTAAATGAATTTTCCATTTAATTAGTCAAATTCAAACCCTTCAAACTCGCGTAACCGTTTTCGATTTTGTCTATCACCAGTTTCTTCAAATATACATTTATAAAGAAGTTCAACGTTCTCCTTTCTTTTTTCTTCAGCATTTGTTTTATAACGTCGTATTCTGCAACTCGCGACATTTTTGGGCTTTTTTATTTCGCGCGCGGCGGCACAATTTATATACATTTTCTGTTTCTCTTTAATCCGTTATTCTTGATGTTGTTGCAGAGCAATTGCATTATGATGAAATTATGCTTGAAATTGTACACTTTTTTACGTTGAGCTCTTCGACTTTCCTTTAGGTTGAGCCCCCAAATATGTGAGACTTGGGTATAAACTGTTTGTTTAAAGTGTAAGTCACAGTTGCTGTGTATAATACACGATTATTTTATTATTAAATTAAATGGTTTTATTTCATTTCATTTCATTATATTTTAATGTATTTTTCTTAAAATTAGTTAATTCTTTAGTATAGTCAAAATATCGTCTTAATTCATATATTAATATGTTATTTTTTATTAATTGATTGAGAGTCACGTCTTTACTCTCACCTAGTTTAACTTTATGATCGTCGTTAATAAAATGATTGAGCGTCAGCCTTGCTCTCACACGTCTTAACTCATAGCATTGTTCACAAAAACTCTCCTCTTCCTCTTCTGCTACTACGTCGTTGCCAGTCCGTCGACTGTTACTTAGGCCATCTGGCTCGGCGTTGCCAGATCATTCCCACATGTATGTATAGGCGTCTCTTTCACACATGCATAATTTAAAGCCCTCTGCTGAGTTATAACTGCTAAGTAATAAAAGCAAAGGGCAACAACCAATAAGAATCGAGTGGAACTTGCATAGGCAAAACAAATTAGAGACGGAAAGAAATTAAAAGCAAGAACGCATTGTTCACATTTGGCACGTGTTTTTCCGAAGAGTTGTAGCTGGTATATCTCAGTCGAGTCCGCTCGACTGTAGCCTTTCCGACTTATTTTATGTATTTTTATTTCAATTCTACGTGGCCCTAAATATACTAATAACTTATTTAGTATTTTGCGACAAACTGCAAACTACAAAATAAAATGTAAAAAAACAAGAGAGAATGGGAGTCAAGTATGGCCAAAGGAATGCCATTGCTGAAAAGCGTACACCGGAGGGGGCCTGGTCATGAAGAAGGTGTAAATATTTTATATTAAAGACAACACTGAGATTTGCCATTCAGATAACTCATAAACCAACTATACCGTTTTGGTAGGAATTCTAAGAGAATCATTTTATGTGCAAGAAGGGAATGATTAATTGAGTCAAATACTTTACTGAAATCAGTATTAATAACATCAGTTTGAAGAAAACCTTTAAAAACAAAGAATGCCAGCTTAAGTAAATTTTTCGTAGTTGTTGCAAGTGAGGAGTTAAAGCATTCTCGAAGAATTTAGGTATAGCCGACAATTTACAGATAGCTTGCATCAGACTTACTGTCCTTTTTAACAGATTCCTTTCAAATGGAAAGAAAGAATGAAGTATCTAAGGAAAGCAAAAATAATTTGAGCAATAGATTACTTAAGGAGTTGGCACAGAACCGAAGTACACAAGCGGAACCCCGTAGGTACCTAGTGAGAAAACTGGTTTAACCAAGTGAAGATCCTTAACAAGTGAACTTTTGTTCAGAATAGGGGTGAAGATACAATTTGCGCAAAGAATATTGTATGGATAAAAATGAATCTTTTGTGTAGTAGGCGATTACGAGGTTTGAAAAAACCTAGCAAACATATCGGCCATGGCTTGGTCGGTATCTGGTTTTTATCACATGTATAAAAAATTATTGCTGTAGAGCTATATTTGCAGCTATAATCGATTTTTTTTGATTTGTGGGAGCGGATGGAGGCGTCAAAAATAAATTTGATCAGGAAGCAGAATTAACACATATGTCCCCAAATTTAGTAGATCAAGCTCTTTTAATAGCTGAGGTCTAGGTTTTCACAAGGACGGACAGACAGACAGACGGACAGACGGACATGGCTATATCGAGTCGGCTGTTCATGCTGATTCAGAATATATATACTCTATGGGGTCGGAGATGACTCCTTCTGCCTGTTACAAACATTTTCGGTTGGCACAAAGCTATAGTACCCTTCTACTCTACGAGTATACATACGAGTAAATATACGATACGATTAAACAAGTCGGAAAGGCTAGAGTCGTGCGTACTCGTGATATACCCGCTACAACTCTCTAAAAAACACTTGCAAAATATTGACAAATGCGTTCTTGATTTTTATTTCTTTCCGTCCCTAATTTGCTCTGCCTATGCGAGTTCCACTCGATTCTTATTGGATGTTTCCCTTTGCTTTTATTACTTTGCAGTTATATCATAGCAGAGGGCTTTGAATTATGCATGTGGGAAAGAGACGCCTATACATACATACATATATGGTGCCTCACAATACATCTCGAAATATCTAATCAGATATGTCGTTTGTTTTTTATATTGCTGCTCAATGTCTCAATCGATTGTTTGTGGCTTTAATTAGATTTGTCATTTGTTTTTTGTATTGCTGCTCAATGTCTCTTTCGATTATATGTTGATTTTAATATACTCAAATCGTATTTTGTATTTTGAAACACTGTAAAATAAAATCAAAAATATACGATACGATTAAACAAGTCGAAAAGGCTAGAGTCGAGCGTACTCGTGATATACCCGCTACAACTCTCTAAAAAACACTTGCAAAATATTGACAAATGCGTTCTTGATTTTTATTTCTTTCCGTCCCTAATTTGCTCTGCCTATGCGAGTTCCACTCGATTCTTATTGGATGTTTCCCTTTGCTTTTATTACTTTGCAGTTATATCATAGCAGAGGGCTTTGAATTATGCATGTGGGAAAGAGACGCCTATACATACATACATATATGGTGCCTCACAATACATCTCGAAATATCTAATCAGATATGTCGTTTGTTTTTTATATTGCTGCTCAATGTCTCAATCGATTGTTTGTGGCTTTAATTAGATTTGTCATTTGTTTTTTGTATTGCTGCTCAATGTCTCTTTCGATTATATGTTGATTTTAATATACTCAAATCGTATTTTGTATTTTGAAACACTGTAAAATAAAATCAAAAATATACGATACGATTAAACAAGTCGAAAAGGCTAGAGTCGAGCGTACTCGTGATATACCCGCTACAACTCTCTAAAAAACACTTGCAAAATATTGACAAATGCGTTCTTGATTTTTATTTCTTTCCGTCCCTAATTTGCTCTGCCTATGCGAGTTCCACTCGATTCTTATTGGATGTTTCCCTTTGCTTTTATTACTTTGCAGTTATATCATAGCAGAGGGCTTTGAATTATGCATGTGGGAAAGAGACGCCTATACATACTTACATATATGATGCCTCACAATACATTTCAACATATCTAATCAGATTTGTTGTTTGTTTTTTATATTGCTGCTCAATGTCTCTTTCGATTCTGTGTGGCTTTAAATATACTTACAACTTATTTTGCAATTTGCAACACTGTTAAACAAAAACAAAAATATATGATACGATAAAACCAGTCGGAAAGGCTAGAGTCGAGCGTACTCATGATATACCCGCTACAACTCATCGGAAAATCCCGTGTCAAATGTGAACAATGCGTTCTTGCTTTTTATGTCTTTCCGTCTCTTATTTTGAGTGATTTTCTGCGTCTCGGCTCGATTGGTTGTGTGGAGGTGGTGAAGCGTATGATTGCCCTCTCCGCATGTGCGACAGATGCCACCACTGCGACTCAAACCGCTGGAGTTTTTATGGGGAAAACAGTTCGGGCAGTATTTGTTGATCAAAACTGCCCGAAGACGTTTCTCAGCAGCCAGACGTAGGAACCGTTGGCACTTTATGAGTGCGTGGACTCCTCGGCAGACGCGACATCTAAAATAGTTGACTCCCTTGAACTTGGCTGGTGGTTGTGCCCTGCGTGGTGCTATTTTACTAAGCTGAAAAGGAGAAGGTAGTATATGGATTAGTAACTGGAAAAATATATTTCCACTAATGGACAACACAAGATTAGAAGGGTGTCTGGACTCTGTCCTCTAAAGGAAGTAGGACTTGTTCTGCCACTGGTCTTTTGATGATGCCGCGGATGGTAAGGACATCCACCATGCGGTCTAAGTCATCATTCCCAGGATGTGTGGTATGGATACAGCGTTGGGAGATTCCACTTGGAGCGCTTATGCAATTCTTTGAGTTATTCCTCTTTAACGGAAGCAAAACTGTTAATGCAGAGCCTTAAGTCGCTACCATCGGTTTATGACGTCCTCTTAGATTTCAGGTTCTGCGACGGACATGAGCGCCAATCAGAAAATGGCCAGGAGTTAAGGCCAAAAGATCGGTGGGGCTCTCCAACGAGGAGGCGTGAGAACGTACATGAGTACGGAAGGATGAGAGGATGTCGCTCATCATAGCTTAAGGAAGCGGATGTTCTCACGCGACCGCATTATCTCATGACTCCGCTCCAATAAAAAGATTTAAATAAAATTAAAATCGCTACTCCTTGCCATCTGTTGTTTATCAACAGACAGTTGTACTCTCTTTGGAATTGAGTACGTTGGGTGTTGGGTGAGCAGATCTTGAACGTTGGAGAGTTCAGAGCTGCTGATATCTGGGGAAGGCATAAGATCAGGTTTCCGACACTTCTGGATAAATCAGTATACGTACACCATCACTCGGAGTGCTCTGTCGAGCTCAAAAAATCTCTCCAAGATGTCATCGGAGGTAGGAGGCAACTTGGTCAAGTTGCATTTGAAGTTCTTCGTCTGTTTCGTGGGCGGAGGCCACTGTTTTGCTGAAAGGATCAGCCAATCGGTTCCATGCCACCAGAGACTGTTGCCAATGAGGTCCGTTGACGAGTCACCTCTACTGGCAAGATCGGCAGAGTTCTGCTCAGATCTAACGTTGGACCATTTGCTTGAGCTAGTCAACTGCATTATTTTTGCTACCGTGTTAGCCACGAAGGTCGTCCATTTACATGGTGGCTTACTAAGCCAGGCTAACACGATTGTGGAGTCAGTCCAATAGTACTCATCGTAGCTATTGACTGGGAGCTGAGGGAGGAGTGTTGCTGCTAACACGGCTAGCAGTAGTGCACCGCAAAGTTCTAGTCGAGGCAAGGAGATGGTCTTCACAGGAGCTACTCTGGTCTTGGCTATGAGGAGATTAGTCGATGTAGTGTGTTGGTTTTCAACACGAATATAGATGGCTGCTCCGTAGGACGCTGAGATTCGTCGCAAAAACTGTACTGCACCCATCTTGGGATCCGAATCCTATGGAGGGATTAAAAGCTGGATAGGAAATCATGCCAGCGTTGATGAAACTCTTGTGGCAACGCTTCATCCCATCTAATATTCTGCAGCCATATCTCCTGCATAACAATTTTGGCACGGACCACAAATGGTGCCAGCCAGCCTGCTGGATTAAATAGTTTAGCGATGTGAGATAGAACTTCACGTTTAGTGTAAGACTGTCTCACATCTGCTTCGGAGGGGGCAAAGAGGAACTCATCCGTATTCGCTTGCAAGCGTTTACCTAGAGTCTGCTAGGCTCGCTTCCTCTAGTTCGAGGAAATCGGAGCGTATTAGGTGGTCCTTGGAGATGTTAGCAAGCACATCCCTGTGGTTGGAGGTGCACTTCCTTAAAGGAAGAAACGCCATTTCAAGATCTGCATAGTCAGATCGGATTAAAAAGCGGGTCCTAGATGTAGGATATCGTTCAAGCGTTCATTAGAGGACGGATTGAAGACAAAGCGAACTTTAGTTGTGGTACTCTCTACTCTCAGGTTTAAAGACAGCGTGATGAGGGAGATAAAAATTGTTGCAGTCGTTACTGGGGGGGGGACTTGCCTCATATGGCCTAAGTCCAAAAACTGCTTAAAGGAGAGTTTCTTTTTAAACGACCTTCGTTCCTAAGAAACTGAGCGAGTGCGATAGACCTTGAATGTCCTAATTCGATGGTTTCAGGATTTTTAAAGGGGGAGTGTAACAACATATCTGCCCTCTTTGGTTCTGCAAGTGGTGCGAAAAAAGTTGTTTTCACAGTCGGAGTCAGAAAATTTTACAAGCTTGGCTGGTAGATCTTCCACAACTCAAAACTTGGTGAGAAGATCATCAAGCCTTTGTTCATTGCTGATCTTGATCCTCGTGGTAAAAGAGGAAACGATCGTAAGATACAATTTGGCCACTGGTCCTGTGAGGACCCAGCCGAAGATCGTCTCTTGACCGAACAGAGTTCCGCAAATTTTGGATACAGAGCCACCTTAATAATAGATGGGAGTATGTCGGCTCCTTGGAGCATGTCTATCTGAGAGCTCTGGTGGAAATGCGGATCAGCAAGTTGGAGGTTTCGGAGGTCCTTCAGAAGTTCTTTTGAAATTGAGTAGGAAGGATGGTTACCTGCAAATTGAGGGAAAACAAAGGCTGCAGTTTCTAGCCGTAACCTGGGAGTTATCGTGGCTCCCCGATAACTGAAAGTGGCACAACTTTTGCGGATTTGCTGAGATGTCTTGACTTAAGCCAGCTACTTGATCTTGCACGGCAAGGTAGGAGGTCTTCATGATGTTAAACATCCGTTTGGAAATGAACGTCGCCTCTGATCCAGGATCGATCAGTGCACGTGCCTTATAAGTCATGCCCAAATGGCAAACATTTATAAGAGCAATGCCGAGAAGAACACCTTGTGTGTTCGCCGTGAAGTAGTTCTGAATATGAGTCGTTGAAGGAGCGGACTGTATATTCGTGTTTTGTGTGGTCGGCGCAGAGACTGCTGAAGAGGGCGCAGTAGGAGGGGTGCCACGATGCAGGAGTGTATTGTGGCGACCCTTGCACGTGAAACAATTGTGCTGACTCGTGCAATCTTTCAGGATGTGTCCTCTTGCGAAGCAGTTCAGGCACAACTTCTGCTGTTTGATGAAATTGGATCTTTCATCAACAGCCATTTGGAAAAAGCGCGGACACAGACGAATAGGATGGTTCTCCTTTAAACAGAGTTTGATGGTTTGTAGTTTGCCTACAACCTTTGTCTCAAAGGAGTTGACTTCCTCGTAGGAGGCTCTTTCCGAGCAGGTTTGGACGTTGTCTGTGCGCTTGTGCTGGGTTGCACGTCTTCTATCGCTTCTAATGTGAGATAGCGCTCTGAAAGGAAATCTGACATTTCTTTCCACGATGGAATTTCAGCCTTATTTTGTACCGACTGTTCCCAAAGTGACAACGTCAGCCTTGGTAGCTTAGACGAGCATAGGAAGACTAGAAGGCAAACCAGTTCTCTGTGCTGAGTTTGGAGTGGTCTAGCGCCGTTAAGCAACTTTGTATAGTGCTTTGAAGGACTTGGATGGCGGCTCCAGACTCGTGGGAAACTGACGGAAGGTTGAACAGGATTTTAAGTTGGCTGTTTACTAAACGCCTCTTATTTTCGAACCTGTCTGTCAAGTTCTTCCAAACAGAAGAGAAGCCCTCATTCGTGAGAGGGGATTTGGACACGATTGCCTTCGATTCGCCACTAGTCTTGGCATTCAAATGGAACAGTTTCTCGATCTGACTCAAGCCTGGATCAAAAATTTAGACCGCTGTGAAGAGATGACGGAAAGTTGGCCATTTTAGGTAGTCACCGCTGAAAACTTCAGCATCGAAGGGTGGTGACCTGTAGCTCCGTGGCTGGAAGGCTACTTGTGTTGTTACAGGTGCTGGAGTGGGAACCGTTATGATCTCTATACTCTCATTTAAATGAGAGGCAAGTTCCTCATATATGGAGTAATAGTGGTCATATCTGGCTTGCATGGCGATATTGTCTTCAGCAGTCGTCTCAGATTGAGACAATGCGTTAGAACAAAGTTCATATTTGAGCTCGACCGTGGTCCATATGGACCGAAGCTGTTCAAGACGCACTCTGTGAGTGTGAAGTGAAGTTGTTTGAACCCTAGATTCAATTTGTGTGAGCTTATCGGAGGCGTTGATGAACTCTTGGAGTGCCATTTTTCTTGCCTGGGAGATCTGATGACCAACTGAACGAGTTGTTGGAGGAGCGTGTACCGAAATTATTGGCACCTGAATAGCCTTGGATGTGGCCGGACTTGAAACTTTCCGTAGAGTGGCGGGAGAAGGGGCTCTACCAAGAAGGGTACTTGGGAGAGAGCCTGAGCGTCTATGCTGAGTTGTTTCTACAATAAGGTGTTTCTTGGTGTCTTTACCGCTGTCAATTGGCATTACAGGCCTTCAGAAGGCGAGAGAGAACACAATTGATGCTGATGACGGAACCAGAAACTTGACTGCGAAATGTACGGGAGCGTGGCGAGTTGAACGTTCTTGTTTTGACAATAAACAAAGAAATGTCAAACAAATGATAGGAATTTGATCGAATCTATGGAGTGAGGAATATGATGTTAAATTACAAGGTAGTACTGTTTGGAAAACGTTTCAAAAAATAATATAAATGTTGAAATTTAAAAAATATCGATATATTTTATTGAGCAATAATAACTATGGAAATAATTATTATACTCAGCGTGGAATTCTGAGCAAAATGACGCTATGTAAATTATATTGTGAAATATAAATAAATAATTATTTATTACTCGGATGTATTTGCTCAGACGGAGGAAAATATATTTGTCGGGTTCTTGATGCCAGGAGCCTCGTCGTCCGTCCGTCCGTCCATATCGGCGTCACTCATAATGACCTTCACCACTCAAAGCTTATCGTAGAACCATGCTGGGTGTAGTATTTATTAATAACCTCATCCAAGGTGACATTGACAGTGTTGACCTGGTTAGCCAGCTACACTTTACTGTCCCTTGTAGATTAACACGTAATTACTTACCACTAACTTTTCCTAATTGTAGGTCGAACTATGCCCTTCACGATCCGATTAGGGTATTATGTTCAGACTATAATAATCTTTACTTCCTTTTTTCTAACGCTTCCTCTGTTGCATGCCTAAAATTTGAAATTTTGTCCTACCTATCCAGAAATTAAGTAATCTTTCCTCGAATATTTTTCATCTTTGCACGCCCGCGTTCTCTATTTCGTATTTTAGTGTGCAAACAAGTATGTAATATAAGCATGCATAAATATGTAATGGAGTTACATATGTATGTGCATATATTAACATGTAATTTAGAATTTGTTAATTGACGGAGTGGAGGTGGAAGGACTAATATGTTAGAGGTGGCAGAGGATAATATATGTATAATTATGTACTTATCTGGACGAGATACAGAAAGCTGAGGTTCGAGCTCTATGGTGGGACCAAAAAATCCAGCGACGTGATGACCAAAGTTGTTGAAATCCGGCTCGAAGGACCAAATGTTTATGGTGGCAGCTTGCTCGTCGGGATCGGGGGTACTGTACACTGCTGGAAATATAGAACCGACGCGGAGAAAACAATTCGGAAGGAAAAAAGACGATTCGGGCCGTGGTTGATCTGTTCACTTCAATGTGTATATTCGATCTTGTTTCTGCTTAATATATACAACTTAAGATGTATGCCATGAAGACTTAAATCAAGCTTAACATAATCCCGGATAGAAGCGCGAGAGAGCTTTTCGTTACTCTCTCACTGTTGACGCCGATGTTGCCTACCTTAAGGCAATGTTGCCATATTAATTTTAGCCAGAAGTTTGCAACGCACCTTAGGAGACATCTCCGACCCTATAAGGTATATATATTCTGAATCAGCATCACCAAAGGAGTCGAAAAATGGATGTCCGTCTGTCCGTCTATCCGTCCGTCTGTTGCAACGCAAACTAGTCTCTCAGTTTTTGAGTTATCTTTATGAAACTTGGCACACAAGCTTATTATTGCTGTAGGCTGTAAATAAGTCGGAACGAGCCAGATCGGACCGACATATCGTATAGCTGTCATAGAAGCTATCGGCCGATTTTTGTTGTTTTTCAAGATATTGCAACAAGATTTGGCAAATCTTATTCTTATTACTTTCTTAATGTGCTTTCAAAATGATATAAAAATCGGACCACTATAACATATAGCATCCATAGGAACAATCGGCTGAAATCAGGGTTTTTGTATGCAAACCTTTTTTTTTTGGAAATACCGCACATTATCAATACTTTTTAATGTTATACAGTAACCCGCCCTTAGTTTTTCCTTTTAAATATCTCAGACGTTTATATTCTATAGCTGTTATAGGAACAATCAGTCAGTCCGTCTATCTGTTGCAAGTCCCCCAGTTATTAAGCTATCTTCATGAAACTTTGCTCACAAGATTCTGCCCTCTTTAAAAAAGTCGGAATGGGCCAGATCGGACTGATATATCGTATAGCTGTCATGGAGCCTATCGGCAGATTTTCGTTATATTTCAAGATATAGCTATCAGGCTTACCACATCCAAATCTAAGTGTGTCCCTAATAATAAAGTTCGAAATCGAACTTTTATAACTTATAACGATCAACGATCGGCCTAATGAAGGTTCATGTTGCAATTTTATGGAAATCTGAGTACTATTACACGTAGCTGTTAATCAAAAATTCAAATAGCTGTCAAACGCATTTTTGAATGAAAACTTTCCAAATTTAGATTTTATGACCAACAGATCCCTTACAACACAAAGACATTTCCTCATAACATTTTGTGTTAAGTATATAAGAAATCCAGGTATATACAAAAGCATTAAAAAGGTAGAATTATTTTTTTTCGAAGCAGGTGTTTGATTCATAGCCTTAATCAGGTAAAAATCTTGACTTCCTTTACTGTTATAATTGTTCAATAAATACCACAGAAACCAGCAGCAATCCAAATATATTTTATATTTTGTATATCTGCAAGGGTATGAAACCTTCGGCAAGCCGAAGGTAGCCTTGCTTTCTTGTTTTTTATTAATTTGCAGTTACAACTTAGAAAAGAGCTTTTAATTATGCATGTGAGAAAGAGACGCCTATACATACATATATATGTGAGACACATATATGTGTGAGGCATCACAATACATCTGAACATATCTAATCAGATTTGTCGTTTGTTTTTTGTATTGCTGGTCAATTTCTCTTTCGATTCTATCTGGCTTTAAATATACTAAAAACTTATTCTGTATTTTGCAACTTTGTTAAATAAAACCAAAAAAATAAGATACCATAACACAATTCGGAAAGGATAGAGTGGAGCGTACTCGTTTTATACCCGCTACAACTCTTCGAAAAAATACTTGCTAAATATGAACAATGCGTTCTTGCTTTTATTTCTTCCCGTCTCTAATTTGCTCTGCCTATGCGAGTTCCACTGGATTCTTGGTGAATGTTGCCATTTGCTTTGCAGGTTTAACTTAGAAGAGGGCTTTGAAATATGCACGTGGAAAAGGGACGCCTATACATACATACATATATGGTGCCTCCCAATACATCTCAACATATCTAATCAGATTTGTCGTTTGTTTTTTATATTGCTGCTCAATGTCTCTTTCGATTCTATTTGGCTTTAAATATATTAAAAACTTATTCTGTATTTTGCAACACTGTTAAAAAAAAAAGCGGAAATATAAAATACCATAAAACAATTCGGAAAGGATAGAGTCGAGCGTACTCGTGATATATCCACCTTAACTCTTCGAAAAAACACGTGTCAAATGTGAACAATGCGTTCTTGACTTTTATATCTTTCCGTCTCTAAGTTGCTCTGCCTATGCAAGTTCCACTCGATTCTTAGTGGATGTTGCCCTTTGTTTTAATTACTTTGCAGTTATAACTTAGAAGAGGGCTTTTTATTATGCATGTGGGAAAGAGACGCCTATACATACATACATATATGGTGCCTCACAATACATCTCAACATCTCTTATCTCTTCCAAGTGGACGGACGCGTTTTTTTTCTGCTCCCCGCTTTTTACATTATAATTGCAAACAATCGGCGTTTGCCTTGAAAATTATAATTTAAAAGTAATCTTTATCATATCCGTTCACTATCGTGAGTGCATGCCTGCTGTTTTACCCACTGGTTTGTAATTTACTAATTATACTTATGCTAACTCTATTCTACTGCCATTTCGTTATTTCTTTTTGCTCCTGGATTTTCAGAGTGCAATTGTTTTTATTGTGCTCTTCTTTTTCGTCTGTTGTTGTTGCATTCTCGTTGCAGCATAAACAGTAACAACTCAACTCTCTCACATCTTTTAGCGTGTGTGTGCCTAACACTCTCTCGCGCTCACTCGCCTACTCTTATTATCTTTTGCGTGAGCTCTTGACTCGCAATTCTCTCTCATTTATTTTATTTGTTCTTTTTTTTAAATTTTGCTTTTGTTCTTGCGGTAGTTTTTCTTGGCTACAGTAGAGACCCCGTATAATGGAAGGTGTAGTCTGTTATAAGAAATCCTGCCTAAAGCAGGTGACCGTTGCTCAGCCAAGCATCTCTTGCTGGCTTTGCGACAACGTCGTGCACATAAAATGTGCCGGCTACACGGCCTCTACGGTTGACGCCGTGGCCAAGCGCACGGTTTGCGCTACTGTTGTGACATGTGTCGGGAGGCGGAGAACGATATGATGTCGTTCATGCGGCAGACAAAGACTGGATTTCGGGAATTGTTTGGCAGTTTTCGTAAACTTGCCGATCAGTTCTCAGCGTTCGACAACTCGTTTAATAGTTTAAAGCTGTTAAATGAGTCGCCCAAGCGTTAGAAATCTGCTCACGTAGCGAAGCCTTTGCCTGCTGTCATTCCGCCTCCTCTCATTGACCAGCCATGCACTCCTGTGACTCAGCCGGTGATGTTGTTCACTACTCCTATGGTGACGAGATCATCGGTGTCAGAGAAAGTCATCAACGAGTGTGTGCAAATGGTGTCACACAAAATTTCTGATGTGTCCGCTGTGGATACCTTGCCTGTACCACAGAGTATAGAAATACCTAAGGCAAGTTCTAGTTCGGGATTACCGGTTATGAACTATCCCATAGGTGTAATACCCGTGGAGCCTAAAAAGGTGTTAGGAGTTCCACTAAGGAAACAAATTTTCGTTTCCCGGCTTGCCCCTGATCTAACATCTCAAGATGTAGCGGCTTATATTCAAGCCAAAATACAAGCTGTCGAGTTTAAAGTGGAAAAATTTAAATTCTCATATGAGAGGGACATATCGTCCTTTAAAATTAGTGTCCCGGCTGAACTGCTAGCCATTATATGTTCTCCAACATTTTGGCCAGAACATGTAATGGTTAAAGAGTTTGAGGCGAAGAAGAAAAAGAATCGGAAACCGTTGGTTCTTTCATTGCCAATCCCAGAAACGTCCACCCAAAAACAAAACGCAAAAAACTAAATGCTACTTTTCTTCTTACATCCCCAAATGTTAGAGGATTATGTAGCAAATTATCTAATCTATTTCTAAACAGCCTTTCTTTTACCTCCCATGTTTTAGTGTTTACTGAAACTTGGTTAAAACCGGATATTTTAAGCACCGAAGTTTTACCAAGTAAGTATACAACCTACAGGCTTGATCGACCTGGCCGACGTGGTGGGGGAGTTCTGATTGCAGTAAACTCCGTCATATCATCGGAACATTTGCAACCGGAAGTTCAACATTGCATTGAATTTATTTGTGTAAAATTACACTTTCCCGGTTTTTTATGTTTTATAACCTGTTTATATATTCCGCCGTCATCGGAATTGTCAGCCTATTTGCAACACTTCTCTGCAATAAAGACTGTTTTCAACCTGTTATCAGACAGGGATCAACGGACACCAGTGTCTGGTGACACCAAGTGTTGGTGAGACTTACTTATTGCCTTCTCGGCAGCATGACCTATTTGACGGTCTGTTTGATATGTCATTGTCGCAGGTCAATTATGTCAAAATCTTTAGAAACAGATCCTTGGATTTATGCTTCGTATCTGATCCATCTAGGGTGTCTCTAAAAAGGACTTAACCTCTTTCTTTACCAGAAGATTCTTATCATCTCACTTTTGAAGCTACTTTTGATCAAGGTAAATGTTTTGTTAAATACGAAAAACTGTGCAAACGTATACGCTGCTTTAGAAAAGCAGACTTTGTATTATTGAACTCTTTACTTTCCAACTGCGACTGGTCAGAGCTTTACTCGACTACTGATATTTCAGTGGCGGTAAGCATATTTTATAAGACCATTGACTCTTTCTTTGATATTTGTGTACCGCGTTTCTATCAGACATGCTCGAGTAAGCCACCTTGGTTTACAAAAGAGCTGTCTCGCCTTAAAAATTTAAAATCTAGCTTATTCAAAAAAATATAAAATTAATAATTGCAGTTTAGCTTTTTCCCGTTTTTTAACTGCACGATTAAATTTCTCGGTCCTTAACGCGAAATGTTATAAAAACTATCTAGCTCGTTGTAGGTCTCAGTTCCTTGAGAACCCTAAACAGTTTTATAGTTTTGTTAATATGAAAGCGTAAATCTTCTGTCTTTCCCTCAAAGTTGTCGTTTGAAAATACCACTGCAGATACCGACCAAGCCATGGCCGATATGTTTGCTAGGTTTTTTCAAACCACGTATTCGCCTACTACACAAAAGATTCATGCTTATCCATACAATATTCCTTGCTCAAATGGTATATTCACCCCTATTCTAAATAAGAATTCACTTGATAAGGATCTTCACTTGGTTAAACCAGTTTTTTCACCAGGTCCCGACGGTGTTCCCGCTTGTGTACTTCGGTTCTGTGCCAACTCCCTAAGTAAGCCATTGCTCAAACTATTTTCGCTGTCCTTAGATACTTCATCCTTTCTTTCCATTTGGAAAGAATCTTTTATCATTCCCTTGTTTAAGAAGAGCAGTAAGTCTGAAGCAAGCAATTATAGAGGTATCTCTAAATTGTCGGCTATACCTAAATTTTTCGAGAATGCTTTAACTCCTCACTTGCAACATTTCTGTAGATCCGTCATATCGCCTTCTCAGCACGGATTTATAAAACGTCGCTCAACTACGACAAACGTACTGGAGCTGACATCCTTTGTTATAAAAGGTTTTCAGGAAAAACTTCAAACTGATGTTATATACACTGATTTCAGTAAGGCTTTTGACTCAGTAAATCATTCCCTTCTTGCACATAAACTCAGCCTCTTAGGCTTCACACCAAAACTTCTTAATTGGATTGTGAGTTATCTGAATGGCAGAACCCAAAGAGATCTCTTTAAAAATGTATTTTCACACCTTCTTCATGCCACATCTGGCGTTCCTCAGGGTAGCCATCTAGGCGCCCTCCTTTTTACGCTTTTCATCAATGATCTCCATTTGGTCATACATAACTCCCGTACTCTCATGTATGCGGACGATGTAAAGCTTTGTTATCAATTTAAAGATGACTACTGCCACTCTTACTTACAAGCCGACCTAAATAGTTTTCATTCATTGTTGTGCAAATTTCTTAAACCTGAACAGCTCCAAATGCAAGCTGATGACATTCTATCGAGCCAGTCCAAAGTACGTTTCCTACACTCTTTGTGGTTGTGTCTTAGAAAGAATTACTCTAGTTGATGATCTTGGGGTCCGTTTGGACCGAAAACTAAAGTTTTCCGAACATATTTCCCATATGGTCAATAAAGCCATGGGTGTGCTTGGCTTTATTAAGAGATGGTCTAAGGAGTTTGACGATCCTTATGTAACAAAGACCCTCTACACCTCACTTGTTCGTCCAATTCTGGAATATGGATCATGCGAATGGTGTCCCCAGTACACTACTCACAAAAACCGCATTGAATCTGTACAAAAAAAATTTGTAATTTTCGCCTTACGAGGCCTTAACTGGGACGTAAAATTAAGACTTCCTTCCTATGGCAGTAGACTTCTACTACTTAACTTACCTTCTCTAGCTAATCGTAGAACCATGCTGGGTGTAGTATTTATTAATAACCTCATCCAAGGTGACATTGACAGTGTTGACCTGGTTAGCCAGCTACACTTTTCTGTCCCTTGTAGATTAACACGATATTACTTAACACTCTCTTTTCCTAATTGTAGGTCGAAATATGCCCTTCACGATCCGTTTAGGGTATTATGTTGGGACTATAATAATCTTTACTTTCTTTTTTCTAACGCTTCCTCTGTTGCATGCATAAAATCTTTCCTCGAAATTCTTTTCTATCTCGGTAACTTTGCATGCCCGCGTTCTCTATTTCGCGTTTCGCGTTTCGTGTCGTACGTCAGACGACTGTGCCCCTCGGTCGGCTGGGCGGGAGGTGGACATTCGCTGTGTCTGGGATCCGCGCGTAACAAGCATCGGCTTGGTTTTGCAAGGACCACTTGATTATACATTCATTGTATCAACGTCCACAAAACAAAAAAAAAAAATAATAATTAATCAGATTTGTCGTTTGTTTTTTATATTGCTGCTCAATGTCTCTTTCGATTCTATTTGGATTTAAATGTATTAAAAACTTATTCTGTATTTTGCAACACTGTTAAATAAAAACAGAAATATAAGATACCATGAAACAATTCGGAAAGGATAGAGTCGAGCGAACTCGTGATATATCCACCGCAACTCTTCGAAAAAACATGTGTCAAACGTGAACAATGCGTTCTTGATTTTTATGTCTTTCCGTCTCTAAGTTGCTCTGCCTATGCGAGTTCCACTCGATGCTTGGTGAATGTTGCCATTTGCTTTGCAGTTGTAACTTGGCAGAGGGCTTTGAACTATGCATGTGGAAAAGGAACGCCTATACATACATACATACATATATGGTGCCTCCCAATACATCTCATTATATCTAATCAGACTTGTCGTTTGTTTTTTATATTGCTGCCCAATGTCTCTGTCGATTTTATTTGGCTTTAAATATATTAAAAACTTATTTTTTGTTTTGCAACACTGCAAAATAAAAACAAAAATATAAGATACCATAAAACAATTCGGAAAAGATGAAGTCGAGCGTTCGTGATATATCCAGCGCAACTCTTCGAAAAATCACGTGACTCTAAGTTGCTCTGCCTATGCGAGTTCCACTCGATTCTTAGTGGATGTTGCCTTTGCTTTTATTACTTTACATTTATAACTTAGAAGAGGGCTTTTAATTATGCATGTGAGAAAGAGACGCCTATACATACATACATATATGGTGCCACACAATACATTTCAACATATCTAATTCGATTTGTCGTTTGTTTTTTGCATTGCTGCTCAATGTCTCTATTGATTCTTAGTGGCTTTAAATACACTACAAAATTATTTGGTATTTTGCAACACTGTTAAATAAAAACAAAAATATAAGATACGATAAAACCAGTCGGAAAGGCTATATTCGAGCGTTATACTTGGCAGAGGGCTTTGAATTATGCATGTGGAAAAGGGACGCCTATACATACATACATATATAGTGCCTCATAATACATCTAAACAGATCTAATCAGATTTGTCGTTTGTTATTAATATTGCTGCTCAATGTCTCCTTCGAGTCATTGTGCCTTCAAATATACTAAAAACTTATTTTGTAATTTTCAACACTGTTAAAAGATACGATAAAACAAGCGGGAAAGACTAGATTGGAGCGTACTCATGATATACCGGCTACAACTCTTCGGAAAAACACGTGTCAAACTTGAACAATGCGTTCTTGATTTTTATATCATTCCGTCTCTAATTTGCTCTGCCTATGCGAGTTCAACTCGATTCTTATTGGATGTTGTCTTTGCTCTTATTACTTTACAGTTATAACTTAGAAGAGGGCTTTAAATTATGCATGTGGGAAAGAGACGCCTATACATACATACATATATGGTGCCACACAATACTTTTCAACATATCTAATTCGATTTTTCGTTTGTTTTTTGCATTGCTGCTCAATTCTCTATTGATTCTAAGTGGCTTTAAATACACTAAAAAATTATTTTGTATTTTTTTTTTTTGCGTGTTAATCTACAAGGGACAGAAAAGTGTAGCTGGCTAACCAGGTCAACACTGTCAATGTCACCTTGGATGAGGTTATTAATAAATACTACACCCAGCATAGTTCTACGATTAGCTAGGGAAGGTAAGTTAAGTAGTAGAAGTCTACTGCCATAGGAAGGAAGTCTTAAATTTACGTCCCAGTTAAGGCCTCGTAAGGCGAAAATAAAAAAATGTTTTTGTACAGATTCAATGCGGTTTTTGTGAGTAGTGTACTGGGGACACCATACGCATGATCCATATTCCAGAATTGGACGAACAAGTGAGGTGTAGAGGGTCTTTGTTACATAAGGATCGTCAAACTCCTTAGACCATCTCTTAATAAAGCCAAGCACACCCATGGCTTTATTGACCATATGGGAAATATGTTCGGAAAACTTTAGTTTTCGGTCCAAACGGACCCCAAGATCATCAACTAGAGTAATTCTTTCTAAGACACAACCACAAAGAGTGTAGGAAACGTACTTTGGACTGGCTCGATAGAACGTCATCAGCTTGCATTTGGAGCTGTTCAGGTTTAAGAAATTTGCACAACACCAGGAATGAAAACTATCTAGGTCGGCTTGTAAGTGCGAGTGGCAGTAGTCATCTTTAAATTGATAACAAAGCTTTACATCATCCGCATACATGAGAGTACGGGAGTTATGTATGACCAAAGGTAGGTCAAAAGGAGGGGGCCTTGATGGCTACCCTGAGGAACGCCAGATGTGGCATGAAGAAGGTGTGAAAGTACATTTTTAAAGAGAACTCTTTGGGTTCTGCCATTCAGATAACTCACAATCCAATTAAGAAGTTTTGGTGTGAAGCCTAAGAGGCTGAGTTTATGTGCAAGAAGGGAATGATTTACTGAGTCAAAAGCCTTACTGAAATCAGTGTATATAACATCAGTTTGAAGATTTTCCTGAAAACCTTTTATAACAAAGGATGTCAGCTCCAGTAAGTTTGTCGTAGTTGAGCGACGTTTTATAAATCCGTGCTGAGAAGGCGATATGACGGATCTACAGAAATGTTGCAAGTGAGGAGTTAATACATTCTCGAAGAATTTAGGTATAGCCGACAATTTAGAGATACCTCTATAATTGCTTGCTTCAGACTTACTGCCCTTCTTAAACAAGGGAATGATAAAAGATTCCTTCCAAATGGAAGGAAAGGATGAAGTATCTAAGGACAGCGAAAATAGTTTGAGCAATGGCTTGCTTAGGGAGTTGGCACAGAACCGAAGTACACAAGCGGGAACACCGTCGGGACCTGGCGAAAAAACTGGTTTAACCAAGTGAAGATCCTTAACAAGTGAATTTTCGTTTAGAATAGGGGTGAAGATACCATTTGAGCAAGGAATATTGTATGGATAAACATGAATCTTTTGTGTAGTAGGCGAATACGTGGTTTGAAAAAACCTAGCAAACATATCGGCCATGGCTTGGTCGGTATCTGCAGTGGTATTTCCAAACGACAACTTTGAAGGAAAGACAGAAGATTTACGTTTCATATTAACAAAACTATAAAACTGTTTAGGGTTTTCAAGGAACTGAGACCTACAACGAGCTAGATAGTTTTTATAACATTTCTCGTTAAGGACCGAGAAATTTAATCGTGCAGTTAAAAAAACGGGAAAAACCTAAACTGCAATTATTAATTTTATATTTTTTAAATAAGCTAGATTTTAAATTTTTAAGGCGAGGCAGCTCTTTTATAAACCATGGTGATTTACTCGAGTATGTCTGATAGAAATGCGGTACACAAATGTCAATGAAAGAGTCATTGGTCTTATAAAATATGCTTACCGCTACTGAAATATCAGTAGTTGAGTAAAGCTCTGACCAGTCGCAGTTGGAAAGTAAAAAGTTCAATAATACAAAGTCTGCTTTTCTAAAGCAGCGTATACGTTTACACAGTTTTTCATATTTAACAAAACATTTGCCCAGATCAAAAGTAGCTTCAAAAGTGGGATGATAAGAATCTTCTGGTAAAGAAAGTGGTTGAGTCCTTGTTAGAGACACCCTAGATGGATCAGATACGAAGCATAAATCCAAGGATCTGTTTCTAAAGTTTTTGATATGATTGACCTGCGACAATGACATATCAAACAGACCGTCAAATAGGTCATGCTGCCGAGAAGGCAATAAATAAGTCTCACCAACACTTGGTGTCCAGTCACATTCAGGAACATTGAAGTCACCAAGGACTATAAAATGATCCCTGTCTGATAACAGGTTGAAAACAGTCTTTATTGCAGACAAGTGTTGCAAATAGACTGACAATTCCGATGACGGCGGAATATATGAACAGGTTATAAAACAGAAAAAAACCGGGAAAGTGTAATTTTACACAAATAAATTCAATGCAATGTTGAACTTCCGGTTGAAAAAGTTCCGATGATATGGCGGAATTTACTGCAATCAGAACTCCCCCACCACGTCGGCCAGGTCGATCAAGCCTGTATGTTGTATACTTACTTGGTAAAACTTTGGTGCTTAAAATATCCGGTTTTAACCAAGTTTCAGTAAACACTAAAACATGGGAGGTAAAAGAAAGGCTGTTTAGGAATAGATTAGATAGTTTGCTACATAATCCTCTAACATTTTGGTATGTAAGAAGAAAAGTAGCACTTAGTTTTTTGCATTTTGTTTTTGGGTGGACGTTTCTGGGATTGGCAGTGAAAGAACAATCGGTTTCCGATTCTTTTTCTTCTTCGCCTCAAACTCTTTAACCATTACATGTTCTGGCCAAAATGTTGGAGAACATATAATGGCTAGCAGTTCAGCCGGGACACTAATTTTAAAGGACGATATGTCCCTCTCATATGAGAATTTAAATTTTTCCACTTTAAACTCGACAGCTTGTATTTTGGCTTGAATATAAGCCGCAACATCTTGAGATGTAAGATCAGGGGCAAGCCGGGAAACGAAAATTTGTTTCCTTAGTGGAACTCCTAACACCTTTTTAGGCTCCACGGGTATTACACCTATGGGATAGTTCATAACCGGTACTCCGGAACTAGAACTTGCCTTAGGTATATCTATAATCTGTGGTACAGGCAAAGAAACCACAGCGGACACATCGGAAATTTTGTACACACTCGTTGATGACTTTTTCTGATACCGATGATCTCGTCACCATAGGAGTAGTGAACAACATCACCGGCTGAGTCACAGGAGTGCATGGCTGGTCAATGAGAGGGGGCGGAATGACAGCAGGCAAAGGCTTCGCTACGTGAGCGGATTTCTTGCGCTTGGGCGACTCATTTAATAACTTTAAACTATTAAACGAGTTGTCTAACGCTGAGAACTTATCGGCAAGTTTACGGAAACTGCCAAACAATTCCCGAAATCCAGTCTTTGTCTGCCGCATGAACGACATCATATCGTTCTCCGCCTCCCCACACATGTCGCAACAGTAGCGCAAACCAGTGCGCTTGGCCACAGCGTCAGCCGTAGAGGCCGTGTAGCCGGCACATTTTATGTGCACGACGTTGTCACAAAGCCAGCAAGAGATGCTTGGCTGAGCAACAGTCACCTGCTTTAGACAGGATTTTTTATAACAGATTACGCCTTCCATTTTACGGGGTCTCTACTGTAGCCAAGAAAAACTACCGCAAGAACAAAAGCAAAAATGAAAGAAGAGAGAAAAAATAAAATAAATGAGAGAGGATTGCGAGTCAAGAGCGCACGCAAAAGATAGTGAGAGTAGGCGAGTGAGCGCGAGAGAGTGTTAGGCACACACACACTAAAAGATGTTACTGTTATAGCTGCAACGAGAATGCAACAACAACAGCCGAAACACAAGAGCACAATAAAAACAATTGCACTCTGAAAAGCGAAGAGCAAAAAGAAACAACGAAATAGCAGTGGAATAAAGTTTAGAATAAAATTGTGATTAGTAAATTACAAACCAGTGGGTAAAAACAGCAGGCATGCACTCGCGTTTGTGAACGGATATGTTCAAGTTACTTTTAAAATTATAAATCAAAAAGCTTAACGCCGATTGTTATATATATATATTATATATATTATATATATTATATATATTATAAAATAAAAAGCGGAGAGCAGAAAAAAAAAACGCGTCCGTTCACTTGGAAGAATGAAGGTGTATATTTTGCAACACTGTTAAATAAAAACAAAAATATAAGATACGATAAAACCAGTCGGAAAGGTTAGAGTCGAGCGTTATAACTTGGCAGAGGGCTTTGAATTATGCATGTGGAAAAGGAACGCCTATACATACATAAATACATATATGGTGCCTCCCAATACATCTCAACAGATCTAATCATATTTGTCGTTTGTTTTTTGTATTGCTGCTCAATGTCTCTTTCGATTCTATGTGGCTTTAAATATACTAAAAACTTATTTTGTATTTTGCAACACTGTTAAATAAAAACAAAAATATAAGATACGATAAAACAAGCCGGAAAGACTAGAGTGGAGCGTACTCATGATATATCTAGGTTTTCATAAGGACAGACAGACGAACAGACGGACATGGATATATCGACTCGGCTGTTCATGCTGATTCAGAATATATATACTTTATGGGGTCGGAGATTTCTATTTCTGCCTGTTACAATCATTTTCGGTTGGCACAAAGTTATAATACCCTGATACTCTTCGAGTAGCGGGTATAAAAAAAAAATAAATAAATAAAAGTGTAGCGGCCTCATCGAGTCATGCGATGACAACAGTTACTTCGATATAACTATCGATAAGTATAGACCTTGCATCTCTAGCGCAACCAACGCGCACAATTTCCTAATTGTAATTTCCAATAAAGTTGATGTTAATAAAGTAATGTTAGTCGTATTTATACTGTGTTAATCTGTTCATTTGCGGCTATCTTACACTGGTGACCCCTCTGTTTGAAAAACGCACCCAAAACAAAAAAATCCAGCGGCATAAAGCAATAATACACCACATTGTGACGCACACGTACACACACGCACATCGTGGCTCACGTACACACGCGCGCATTGTAATACACGCACATATATGTACACATTGCCATCAATTGTGAAGTTCAACAGCACAACGCAAAAATATGGATGCCGCCGAGGAAAACCAAAATGCTAACCAGCAAGCCGTTCCCAACCAACATGTTCAAACGGTTCCTAACCTTGACATATGCCGGGTCAGCGTTAAGCCACCACCGTTCTGCAAGGAGCAACCTGATCTTTTCTTCATACAAATAGAGTCGCAGTTTGCAATCTCAGGCGTTACCGCGGACAGCACAATGTACCATCAGGTGATTGCCTCATTGGAACCTCAATACATAGCAAATGTGGCTGATATAGTCCGAAATCCACCACAGCTCAACAAGTATGACGCAATTCAAGCAGCCTTAATTGCTGAGTACACGGATTCCGACGACCGTTAGTTAGCCAAACTTATTCATAAAATGCAGTTAGGCGATCTTAAACCCTCACAGCTGCTGCGGCGCATGAAAGACTTGGCAGGCACCAAAATTTCTGAACATGCGCTAAAAATATTGTGGTTGGAACATCTCCCAGACACTGTGCGGGCGATCATTTCAATTTCAGAAGACGAATCAACCAAAATCACGCTGCAAGCAGACAAAATAATGGAAACGCAGCGCCGTTCAACAATATCTGCGGTACAGGCAAACAACCACAACGCGCTGCAAGCTGAAACGTACTTACACGTACTTACGCGAAGTCACCAACACGCTCGACTTTCTGCTATTACCACGACAAATTTGGCGCCAAAGCCAGAAAGTGCACAGAGCCGTGTGACTTCATCAAACATAAGTCGGAAAACTAAAAGCCACCTTGTCCGAGACGACAGGCATGGTGGGCGCTACCAAAAGTCGTCGTCTATTCATTACAGATCAATCTTCCAAGATCAGATACCTCATCGACACTGGCGCAGACTTTTCAATTCTACCAACAACAAACCGTAATGCCCAATCTACAAACACCTTGTATGCAGCAAACGGCACACAAATCAAAACTTTCGGCACAAAAATTGTTACAGTCAACTTTGGCTTACGCAGAAAAATGGACTGGCAATTTATTGTCGCAGATGTCTAAAACCAATCATAGGAGCAGACTTTCTACACGAATACGGTCTGCTTGTTGATCTTCGGAAAGGTCGTCTTGTTGATAGCTCTACACAGCTATCAGCAAAATGTACAGTCTGCTGCATCCAAGGGGGATAAATTTCATACTGTGAGCCCGATAAGCAACGACCGTTTTGAAACACTTCTACGGGAGTACATTGAGCTAACTAAACCATTTAGTTACACAAACAAAGAGGCGAAAACCCAGGTACAACATCACATTTTTACAAAAAACCAGCCAGTGTCAAAAGCACGTCGCCTCAACCCAGAAAAATTAGCTGTGGCTAAGCGGGAGTTTAACTACATGCTAAAACAAGGCATATATAGCCCCAGCAGCAGTCAATGGGCGAGTCCTCTGCACTATATAACGAAGCCAGACAGATATCCTTTGCCGCATATCCACGATTTTTCGTACAAACTTAGCGGCAAGTCAATCTTCACCACAATCGATCTAGAACGAGCCTACCACCAAATACCAATCGCTCCGGAGCATCGCTGCAAAACCGCAATCATCACACCATTCGGCCTGTACGAATTCAACGTGATGACATTTGGCTTATGCAACGCAAGTCAAACATTCCAAAGGTACATGGATCAAGTATTCCGCGACATGGACTTCGTAATTGTTTACATAGACGACATTTGCTTAGCCTCAGAAAATGTCGAGCAACATTTTCTACACGTTAAAAGCGTCTTTGAACGGTTGCGGTAACACGACCTGCGCATAAACGCCTCCAAATGTATTTTCAGACAACCACAGGTAGAATTCTTAGGTTACCACGTCTCAAAAGATGGCATCACACCAACAAAAGATCGCATCCGGGCTATCGAGGAATTCAAAAAATCAACGCTGACTCACGAACTTAAAAGTTTTCTGGCGCTGTTAAACGTCTAAAGAAGATGCTTGTCAAACGCAGCCTTTAAGCAAGGTCAACTACAAAGTCTAATTAAAGACAACAAAAAGAAGGATAAAACCCCAATAGTATGGAACGCTGAAGCTGAGAAAATGTTTGAACAGTGCAAGGCAGACTTAGCACAGGTAACAACATTGGCACATCCTTCCGCAAACGCCAAGCTCATTCTGCATGTCGATGCCAGCAACTTTTGTGTGGGTGCCGCCTTAAATGAGTTGTGCAATGGAACACTCAAGCCTCTTGGATTCTTCTCAAAACGGTTGTCAGATTCGCAAAAAAACCAAATTACATACGATCGGGAGTTATTGGCGATTTTCTTGGCAATCAAGCATTTCTCCTACATGATCGAAGGTCGTAGCTGTACAGTATTAACCGATCACAAGCCGCTCACTTTTGCTTTCCAGCAAAAACCGGAGAAAGCAACCCCTAAGCAGACTCGGCAGCTCGGCTTTATCAGCGAGTACACAACAGACATCCAGCACATCGCAGGTACCAACAACATTGTTGCCGACACGCTCTCTAGGGTTGAAGCCGTTTTCATCGATGATCAAATCGATTTCGAAAAGCTTGCCCGCAGCCAAGAAACGGATCCTGAAATCAAAGAGCTATTGAAAAATTCCTCTCTGCAGCTTAAACAAAAACAGCTCAACGGCACGAAAACTTCTCTTTATTGCGACACTTTGTCACCGCGAATCCGTCCCTACATCACACAAGAGTTTCGCAAGCAGCTATTCAACTCCATTCACAACTTATCACATCCCGGAAAACGCGCTTCTGTCAAGCTCATAACCGAGAGATTTGTTTGGAAGGACATGAAGAGAGACATCGCCAGGATGATCAGTAGTTGCATCAGCTGCCAGCAGTCAAAAATCAGCAGACACAACAAAGCAACGCTTCCCAAGTTCAACGTACCCGACAAACGCTTCGAACACATCAATATCGACCTAATTGGCCCGTTGCCGTTGTCCAATAACTTCAGGTACTGTTTAACGTGCATCGACCGATTCTCTCGCTGGCCAGTCGCCATTCCTATAGTGGACATCTGCGCGGAAACAGTAGCTAAAGCGCTATTGCATGGATAGATTGCTCACTTCGGAATGCCATATTTCATCACCACCGACCAAGGCAGGCAATTTGAATCCAAATTTTTTAAGGAACTGACACAGCTAACAGGCTCCAAACATCTACGTACCACCGCATACCACCCACAGGCAAATGGCTTAATAGAGAGAATGCACAGAACATTAAAAAGCGCAATTAAATGTCACACCGACTCCAACTGGACTGAAAGTCTTCCCATTGTACTTCTTGGTCTTCGGGCAACGCTCAAGGAAGACCTAAACGCATCGCCGGCAGAAATGGTATATGGTACTACATTAAAGTTGCCAGGAGAATTTTTCGAAAAACCCTCCGATGACTACATCGAAAGCGACTTTATCAAAAGATTGCGCACCACCATGTTTGAACTTAAACCAGTAAACACTTCACACCACGGCCAAGCCAAAGTATTTTTACAAAAGGATCTAAACACATGCACACATGTATTTCTACGAGATGACACGGTTAAGGCACCGCTGAAAGCACCATATGACGGCCCTTTCCCTGTTGTCAGCCGCACCGAGAAGAACTTCGTCATCAACATCAATGGGAAACTTAACACCGTCACCATTGATCGAGTTAAAAGCTGCTTACATCGAGGCAGACAGTGAAACATCAGCGACCCCATACCAGGAAGCCATTAGGCAAACCCCGCTCGCAAAAACTCGTAGCGGGCGTGAAGTTCGTTGGCCTGGTAAACTAGTCCAATTCATCCCCTAGCTGTGCCATTGGAGGGGAGTGGATGTAGCGGCCTCATCGAGTCATGCGATGACAACAGTTACTTCGATATAACTATCGATAAGTATAGACCTTGCATCCCTAGCGCAACCAACGCGCACAATTTCCTAATTGTAATTTCCAATAAAGTTGACGTTAATAAAGTAATGTTAGTCGTATTTATACTGTGTTAATCTGTTCATTTGCGGCTATCTTACAAAAGCAAAGAAAAGCAACATTCAAAAAGAATCGAGAGAAACTCGCATAGGCAGAGCAAATTAGAGACGGAAAGAAATAAAAAGCAAGAACGCATTGCTCACATTTGGCACGTGTTTTTCCAAAGAGTTGTAGCGGGTATATCACAGTCAAGTCAGCTCGACTGTAGCCTTTCCGTCTTGTTTTTTGGACGTTGATACATTGAATGTATATTCAATTGGTCCTTGCAAAACCAAGCCGATGCCCAGACACAGCAAATGTCCATCTTCCTCCTAGCCGACCGAGGGGCACGAGAAACGGATCGTGAAGTGCATAGTTCGACCTACAATTAGGAAAAGTTAGTGGTAAGTAATTACGTGTTAGTCTGCAAGGATCAAAGGTGTAACTGGCTAACCAGGTTAACACTGTCAATGTCACCTTGGATGAGGTTATTAATAAATATATACACCCAGCATGGTTCTACGATTAGATAGAGAAGGAAAGTTAAGTAGTAGAAATCTACTGCCATAGGAAAGAAGTCTTCAATTTACATCCCAGTTAAGGCCTCATAAGGCGAAAATTAAAAAATTTTTTTGTTTAGATTCAATGCGGTTTTTGTGAGTAGTGTACTGGGGACGAACAAGTGAGGTGTAGAGGGTCTTTGTTACATAAGGATCGTCAAACTCCTTAGACCATCTCTTAATAAAGCCAAGCACACCCATGGCTTTATTGACCATATGGGAAATATGTTCGGAAAACTTTAGTTTTCGGTCCAAACGGACCCCAATCATCACTAGAGTAATTCTTTCTAAGACACAACCACAAAGAGTCTAGGAAACGTACTTTGGACTGGCTCGATAGAATGTCATCAGCTTGCATTTGGAGCTGTTCAGGTTTAAGAAATTTGCACAACACCAGGAATGAAAACTATCTAGGTCGGCTTGTAAGTACGAGTGGCAGTAGTCATCTTTAAAATGATAACAAAGCTTTACAGCATCCGCATACATGAGAGTACGGGAGTTATGTATGACCAAAGGTAGGTCATTGATGAAAAGCGTAAAAAGGAGGGGGCCTAGATGGCTACCCTGAGGAACGCCAGATGTGGCATGAAGAAGGTGTGAAAGTACATTTTTAAAGAGAACTCTTTGGGTTCTGCCATTCAGATAACTCACAATCCAATTAAGAAGTTTTGGTGTGAAGCCTAAGAGGCTGAGTTTATGTGCAAGAAGGGAATGATTTACTGAGTCAAAAGCCTTACTGAAATCAGTGTATATAACATCAGTTTGAAGATTTTCCTGAAAACCTTTTATAACAAAGGATGTCAGCTCCAGTAAGTTTGTCGTAGTTGGGCGACGTTTTATAAATCCGTGCTGAGAAGGCGATATGACGGATCTACAGAAATGTTGCAAGTGAGGAGTTAATACATTCTCGAAGAATTTAGGTATAGCAGACAATTTAGAGATACCTCTATAATTGCTTGCTTCAGACTTACTGCCCTTCTTAAACAAGGGAATGATAAAAGATTCCTTCCAAATGGAAGGAAAGGATGAAGTATCTAAGGACAGCGAAAATAGTTTGAGCAATGGCTTGCTTAGGGAGTTGGCACAGAACCGAAGTACACAAGCGGGAACACCGTCGGGACCTGGCGAAAAAACTGATTTAACCAAGTGAAGATCCTTAACAAGTGAATTTTCGTTTAGAATAGGGGTGAAGATACCATTTGAGCAAGGAATATTGTATGGATAAACATGAATCTTTTGTGTAGTAGGCGAATACGTGGTTTGAAAAAACCTAGCAAACATATCGGCCATGGCTTGGTCGGTATCTGCAGTGGTATTTTCAAACGACAACTTTGAGGGAAAGACAGAAGATTTACGCTTCATATTAACAAAACTATAAAACTGTTTAGGGTTCTCAAGGAACTGAGACCTACAACGAGCTAGATAGTTTTTATAACATTTCGCGTTAAGGACCGAGAAATTTAATCGTGCAGTTAAAAAACGGGAAAAAGCTAAACTGCAATTATTAATTTTATATTTTTTAAATAAGCTAGATTTTAAATTTTTAAGGCGAGACAGCTCTTTTGTAAACCATGGTGGCTTACTCGAGCATGTCTGATAGAAACGCGGAACACAAATATCAAAGAAAGAGTCAATGGTCTTATAAAATATGCTTACCGCCACTGAAATATCAGTAGTCGAGTAAAGCTCTGACCAGTCGCAGTTGGAAAGTAAAAAGTTCAATAATACAAAGTCTGCTTTTCTAAAGCAGCGTATATGTTTGCACAGTTTTTCATATTTAACAAAACATTAAATAGATGAAAAGTAGCTTCAAAAGTGGGAGGATAAGAAACTTCTGGTAAAGAAAGTGGTTGAGTCCTTTTTAGAGACACCCTAGATGGATCAGCTATGAAGCATAAGTCCAAGGATCTGTTTCGAAAGTTTTTGATTTAATGGACCAGCGACAATGACACACCAAACAGACCGCAAAATAGGTCATGCTGCCGAGAAGGCAATAAATAAGTTTCACCACCACTTGGTGTCCAGTCACATTTAGGAATATGGTTTTATTAAGAGAGGGTCTAAGGAATTTGACGATCTTTTACACCTCACTTTTTCGTCCAATTCTGGAATATGGATCATACGTATGGTGTCCCCAGTACACTACTCACAAAATCCGCATTGAATCTGTAAAAATTTTTATACCCGTTATATAAGGGTATTATAACTTTGTGCCAACCGAAAATGTTTGTAACAGGCAGAAGGCGACATCTCCGACCCCATAAAGTATATATATTCTGAATCAGCATGAACAGCCGAGTCGATATAGCCATGTCCGTCTGTCCGTCTGTCCGTCTGTCTGTCTGTCCGTCCGTGTGAAAACCTAGATCTCAGCTATAATAAGAGCTAGAGCTACCAAATTTGGGGACAATATGTGTTAATTCTGCACGCAGATCAAGTTTATTTCGGATTTTTGCCACGCCTCCATCCGCCCCCACAAATCGAAAAATCGAATCGATTGTAGCTGCAAATATAGCTTTACAGCAATCATTTTTTATACATGTGATAAAAACCACCATGCGGCCGTGTTGGCAAAGTTTCAATAAGATCGGCCGATAAATAAGGAAGATACTCAAGAAAAAGTATTGCAATGTGGCCATGTGCTTATGTCGGTTTTTCCTAATGTCAGAACCCGAGTTCAACTCCAGCAGCATACAACTTTTTTTTAATTATGTGGCAACTTTTTTTTTAATTATGTGCACCGAAAATATTTATAGTGCAATTTTTTTCGGTCATTGCGAAAAAAAGCAGTGGTCGAGTGGTGATGGTAGTTGACTGTTAAGCGAGAGGTCCGGAGTTCAACTCCTGGGTGCCGCAGCGCCATATATTTATTTTTTTTGTATATTATATTTTTTTTTATTTTATGGTGTGTTGCAAAATTTAAAATAAAATTTTAGTATATTTAAAGCCACTTAGAATCGAAAGAGACATTGAGCAGCAACACAAAAAACAAACGACAAATCTAATTAGATATGTTGAGATGTATTGTGAGGCAGCATATAATTTATAACTGCAAAGTAATAAAAGCAATGGGCAACATCCAATAAGAATCGAGTGGAACTTGCATAGGCAAAACAAATTAGAGACAGAAAGAAATAAAAAGCAAGAACGCATTGTTCATATATGGCACGTGTTTTTCCGAAGAATTGTAGCGGGTATATCACAGTCGAGTCAGCTCGACTGTAGCCTTTCCGACTTGTTTAATTTTAATTTCGCATTACGGTGGCTTTACTGGGATGTAAATTTAAGACTTCCTTCCTATGGCAGTAGACTTCTACTACTTAACTTACCTTCTCTATCTAATCGTAGAACCATGCTGGGTGTAGTATTTAATTATAACCTCATCCAAGGTGACATTGACAGTGTTAACCTGGTTAGCCAGTTGCACTTTTTTGCCCCTTCAGACTAACACGTAACTACTTACCACTAACTCTTCCTAATTTTAGGTCGAACTATGCCCTTCACGATCCGTTTAGGGTATTATGTTTGGACTATAATAAGCTTTACTTTCTTTTTTCAAACGCTTCCTCTGTTGCATGCCTAAAATTTGAAATTTTGTCCTACCTATCTAGAAATTAAGTAATCTTTCGTCGATATTGTCTTCTATCTCGGTATCTTTGTATGCCCGCGTTCTCTATTTCGCGTTTCGCGTTTCGAGTCGTACGTCAGACGACTGTGCCCCTCGGTCGGATGGGTGGGAGTTGGATATTCGCTGTGTCTGGGATCCGCGCGTAACAAGCATCGGCTTGGTTTTGCAAGGACCACTTGATCATTGTATCAACGTCCAAAATAAGCCTGTAGGTTGAATACTTACTTGGTAAAACTGCGGTGCTTAAAATATCCGGTTTTAACTAAGTTTCATTAAACACACATTAAACAAACATGGGAGGTAAAAAAGAAAGGCTGTTTATGAATAGATTCGATAATTTGCTACATAATCCTCTATGGTATGTAAGAAGAAAAGTAACAGTTAGTTTTTTGTGTTTTGTTTTTGAGTCGACGTTTCTGGGATTGACAGTGAAAGACTAATCGGTTTCCGATTCTTTTTCTTTTTTCGCCTCAAACTCTTTAACCACTAGCAGTTCTGCCGGGACACTAATTTTAAATTTTATTAATTTTTTAATATGAGAATGAATGGGAATGATGTAAGATCAGAGGCAAGCTGGGAAACGAAAGTTTGTTTCCTTAGTGGAACTCCTAACACCTTGTTAGGCTCCACGGGTATTACACCTATGGGATAGTTCATAACCGGTAATCCCGAACTTGAACTTGCCTTAGGTATTTCTATAATCTGTGGTACTGACAAAGAATCCACAGGGGACACATCGGAAAATTTGTGTGACACCATTTGCACACACTCGTTGATGACTTTCTCTGACACCGATGATCGTCCCCATAGGAGTAGAGAACAACATCACCGGCTGAGTCACAGGAGTGCATGGCTGGTCAATGGGCGGAATGACAGCAGGCAAAGGCTTCGCTACGTGAGCAAATTTCTTACGTTTGGGCGACTCATTTAATAGCTTTAAAATCTACGGCGTCAGCCGTAGAGGCCGAGCAGCCGGACGATGTTGTCGCAAAGCCAGCAAGAGATACTTGGTTGAGCGACCATCACCTGAGTTAGACAGAACGTTTTGTAGCAGATAACACCTTCCATTATACGGGGTCTCTATTGTAGCCAAGAAAAACTACCGCCAGAACAAAAGCAAAAATGAAAGAAAAAAGAAAAATTAAAATAAATGAGAGAGAATTGCGAGTAAGGGCACACTAAAAGATGTGAGAAAGTTAGGTTCTTACTGTTATAGCCGCTACGATAATGCAACAATAACACACGATAAAGAGAAGAACAATAAAAATAATTGCACTATGAAAAGCGAAGAGCAAAATGAGCAAAGAAATTGGCAGTCGAATAAAGTTTCAAATCAAAGTATTATTAGTAAACGACAAACCAGTGGATAAAGACTGAAGGCATGCACTCACGATTGCGAAAGGATATTTTTATACCCTAGCCAGAAGTTTGCAACGCACCTTAGGAGACATCTCCGACCCTATAAAGTATATATATTCTGAATCAGCATCACCAAAGGAGTCCAAAAATGGATGTCCGTCTGTCCGTCCGTCCGTCCGTCCGTCCGTCCGTCTGTTGCAAACTAGTCTCTCAGTTTTTGAGCTATCTTCATGAAACTTGACATACAAGCTTCTTATTGCTGTAGGCTGTAAATAAGTCGGAACGAGCCAGATCGGACCGATATATCGTATAGCTGTCATAGAAGCTATCGGCCGATTTTTGTTGTTTTTCAAGATATTGCAACAAGATTTGGCAAATCCTATTCTTATTACGTTCTTAATGTGCTGTCAAAATTGTATCAAAATCGGACCACTATAACATATAGCTGCCATAGGAACAATCGGCTGAAATCAGGGTTTTTGTATGCAAACCTGTTTTATTTTTAGAAATACCGCACATTATCAATACTTTTTAATGTAATACAGTAACCCGCCCTTAGTTTTTCCATTTAAATATCTCAGACGTTTATATTCTATAGCTGTTATAGGAACAATCAGTCAGTCCGTCTATCTGTTGCAAGTCCCCCAGTTATTAAGCTATCTTCATGAAACTTTGCTCACAAGATTCTGCCCTCTTTAAAAAAGTCGGAATGGGCCAGATCGGACTGATATATCGTATAGCTGTCATGGAGCCTATCGGCAGATTTTCGTTATATTTCAAGATATAGCTATCAGGCTTACCACATCCAAATCTAAGTGTGTCCCTTAATAATAAAGTTCGAAATCGAACTTTTATAACTTATAACGATCAACGATCGGCCTAATGAAGGTTCATGTTGCAATTTTATGGAAATCTGAGTACTATTACATATAGCTGTTAAACAAAAAAATCATGTAGCTGTTATTCAAACGCATTTTTGAATGAGATCTTTCCAAATTTATATATATTTTATGACCAACAGATCCTTTACAACACAAAGACATTTCCTCATAACATTTTGTGTTAAGTATATAAGAAATCCAGGTATATACAAAAGCATTACAAAGGTAGAATTATTTTTTTTTCGAAGCAGGTGTTTGATTCATAGCCTTAATCAGGTACAAATCTTGACTTCCTGTACTGTTATAATTGTTTAATAAATACCACAGAAACCAGCAGCAATCCAAATATATTTTATATTTTGTATAACTGCAAGGGTATGAAGCTTTCGGCAAGCCGAGGGTAGCCTTGCTTTCTTGTTTTTTTTTTTTTGTTTTGGACGTTGATACAATGAATGTATATTCAAGTGGTCCTTGCAAAACCAAGCCGATGCTTGTTACGCGCGGATCCCAGACACAGCGAATGTCCACCTCCCGCCCAGCCGACCGAGCTGCACAGTCGTATGACGTACGACTCGAAACGCGAAATAGAGGACGCGGGCATGCAAAGATACCGAGATAGAAGACAATTTCGAGGAAAGATTACTTAATTTCTAGATAGGTAGGAAAAAATTTCAAATTTTAGGCATGCAACAGAGGAAGCGTTTGAAAAAAGAAAGTAAAGATTATTATAGTCCGAACATAATACCCTAAACGGATCGTGAAGGGCATAGTTCGACCTACAATTAGGAAGAGTTAGTGGTAAGTAATTACGTGTTAATCTACAAGGGACAAAAAAGTGTTGTTGGCTAACCAGGTCAATACTGTCAATGTCACCTTGGATGAGGTTATTAATAAATACTACATCCAGCATGGTTGTACGATTAGCTAGAGCAGGTAAGTTAAGTAGTTGAAGTCTACTGCCATAGGAAGGAAGTCTTAAATTTACATCCCAGTTAAGGCCTCATAAGGCGAAAATTAAAAAATTTTTTTTAGATTCAATGCGGTTTTTGTGAGTAGTGTCTGGGGCACCATACGCATGATCCATATTCCAGAATTGGATGAACAAGTGAGGTGTAGAGGGTCTTTGTTACATAAGGATCGTCAAACTCCTTAGACCATCTCTTAATAAAGCACACCCATGGCTTTATTGACCATATGATAAATATGTTCGGAAAACTTTAGTTTTCGGTCCAAACGGACCCCAAGATCATCACTAGAGTAATTCTTTCTAAGACACAACCACAAAGAGTCTAGGAAACGTACTTTGGACTGGCTCGATAGAATGTCATCAGCTTGCATTTGGAGCTGTTCAGGTTTAAGAAATTTGCACAACACCAGGAATGAAAACTATTTAGATCGCCTTGTAAGTAAAAGTGGCAGTAGTCATCTTTAAATTGATAACAAAGCTTTACATCGCCCGCAGACATGAGAGTACGGGAGTTATGTATGACCAAAGGGAGGTCATTGATGAAAAGCGTATAAAGGAGGGGGCCTAGATGGCTACCCTGAGGAACGCCAGATGTAGCATGAAGAAGGTTTGAAAATACATTTTTAAAGATAACTCTTTGGGTTCTGCCATTCAGATAACTGACAGTCCAATTAAGATGTTTTGGTGTGAAGCCTAAGAGGCTGAGTTTATGTGCAAGAATGGAATGATTTAAGTCAAAAGCCTTACTGAAATCAGTATATATAACATCAGTTTGAAGATTTTCCTGAAAACCTTTTATAACAAAGGATGTCAGCTCCAGTAAGTTTGTCGTAATTGAGCGACGTTTTATAAATCCGTGCTGAGAAGGCGATATGACGGATCTACAGAAATGTTGCAAGTGAGGAGTTAAAGCATTCTCGAAGAATTTAGGTATAGCCGACAATTTAGAGATACCTCTATAATTGCTTGCTTCAGACTTACTGCCCTTCTTAAACAAGGGAATGATAAAAGATTCCTTCCAAATGGAAGGAAAGGAAAGTAAATGAAAATAGAAAACTTCTGCAAGACAAAGTCCGACTGCCCTTTATATTTGACTTAAAGTAAAACTTTAATTGCATGGGCTATGAATTTACAATGAACATGTGTAATATAAATTAATATGGCCGATAAAATTGCAATATGAATATATTCGGAGCACATAATTAAAAAAAAAAGTTGTCTGCTGCTGGAGTTGAACTCGGGTTCTGACATTAGGAAAAACCGACATTAGCACATGGCCACAGTTCAATACTATTTCTTGAATATCTTCCTTATTTATCGGCCGATCTTATTGAAACTAACGCAACACGCCCGCATGGTGGTAATTATCACATGTATAAAAAAATTTCTGTAGAGCTATATTTGCAGCTACAATTTATTTTTTTCGATTTAAGGGCAAAAATCCAAAATAGACTTGATCTGCGGGAAGAATTAATACATATTGTCCCAAAATTTGGTTGCTCTAGCTCTTATAATAGCTTAGATCTAGGTTTTCATACGGACAGACTGACATGGCTATATCGACTCCGCTGTTTATGTTGATTCAGAATATATATGTAAGATGGTATACTTCGATGCAAGTTGGCAACCCCACTAATGGAGGACAGTTGGCATGCCTGCGAACCGAAGAGTGTTGCCAGAGGAGAGTAGCAAAGGAGAGTCGTAGTCGGTCGTCTCGCGTAAAAAGTTGACAGTTGAACAAACCGCTATTAAGTTGTAACAGTTGCCCAAATATTAAATTGCGAAGAACACTCAAGTTGTAACGCCATTATTTTGTATTATTTAACCTTAGTGAATTGATTTGAACCATTATAATAAACTCACTTTAATAATAACCTTACATATATAATTTATGAGGTCGGAGATGTTTCGTTTTGCCTGTTACAAACATTTTCGGTTGGCACAAAGCTATAATACCCTTCTAATCTACGAGAGGCGGGTATGAAAATATAAGCTACGATAAAACAAGTCGAAAAGGCTACAGTTGAGCGTACACAACTGTGATGTACCGTCTCCAACTCTTCTGAAAAATACGTGTCAAATGTAATCTATGCGTTCGTGATTGTTATTTGTTTCCGTCTATAATTTGTACTGAATATGCAAGATCCACTCGATTCTTATTGGATGTTGCCCTCTGTTTTTATTACTTTGGAGTTATAAATTAGCAGAGGGCTTTAAATTATGCATGTCGGAAAGAGATGCCTATTCATACTTACAATTATGGTGCCTCACAATACATCTCAACATATCTAATCCGATTTGTCGTTTGTTTTTTGCATTGCTGCTCAATGTCTCTTTTAATTCGAAGTGGCTTTAAATATTCTCAATACGTATTTTGTGTTTTACAACATACTTAAAAAAATAACAAGTCGGAAAGGCTAGAGTCGAGCGTACTCGATTGTGATATACCCGCTACAACTCTTCGAAAAAATACGTGCCAAATATGAACAATACGTTCTTGCTATTTATTTTTTTCCGTCTCTAATTTGCTAGCCCTATGCGTGTTCCACTTGATTCTTAGTGAATGTTGCACTTTGCTTTTATTACTATGCAGTTATAACGAGGAGGACTTTAAATTATGCATGTGTGAAAGAGACGCCTATACATAAATACATATATGCTGCCTCACAGTACATCTCAACATATCCAATTAGATTTGTCGCCTGTTTTTTGCATTGCTGCTCAATGTCTTTCGATGTCTTTCTAAGTGGCTTTAAATATACTTAAAACTTCTTTTGTATTTTGCAACACTGTAAAATGAAAACAAAACAAGAAATCAAGGCTACCTTCGGCTTGCCGAAGGTTTCATACCCTTGCAGTTATACAAAATATAAAATATATTTGGATTGCTGCAGGTTTCTGTGGTATTTATTGAACAATTATAACAGTACAGAAAGTCAAGATTTTTACCTGATTAAGGCTATGAATCAAACACCTGCTTCGAAAAAAATAATTCTACCTTTTAATGCTTTTGTATATACCTGGATTTCTTATATACTTAACACAAAAATGTTATGAGGAAATGTCTTTGTGTTGTAAAGGATCTGTTGGTCATAAAATATAAATAAATTTGGAAAGATCTCATTCAAAAATGCGTTTGACTAACAGCTACATGATTTTTTGTTTAAAAGCTATATGTAATAGTACTCAGATTTCCATAAAATTGCAACATGAACCTTCATTAGGCCGATCGTTGATCGTTATAAGTTATAAAAGTTCGATTTCTAACTTTATTATTAGGGACACACTTGATGTGGTAAGCCTGATAGCTATATCTTGAAATAAAACGAAAATCGGCCGATAGGCTCCATGACAGCTATACGATATATCAGTCCGATCTGGCCCGTTCCGACTTATTTAAAGAGGTCAGAAATAAGAAGCTTGTGAGCAAAGTTTCATGAAGATAGCTCAATAACTGGGGGACTAATTTGCGTTGCAACAGACAGACGGACTGACTGATTGTTCCTATAACAGCTATAGAATATAAACGTCTGAGATATTTAAATGGAAAAACTAAGGGCGGGTTACTGTATTACATTAAAAAGTATTGATAATGTGCGGTATTTCTAAAAATAAAACAGGTTTGCATACAAAAACCCTGATTTCAGCCGATTGTTCCTATGGCAGCTATATGTTATAGTGGTCCGATTTTGATACAATTTTGACAGCACATTAAGAACGTAATAAGAATAGGATTTGCCAAATCTTGTTGCAATATCTTGAAAAACAACAAAAATCGGCCGATAGCTTCTATGACAGCTATACGATATATCGGTCCGATCTGGCTCGTTCCGACTTATTTACAGCCTACAGCAATAAGAAGCTTGTATGTCAAGTTTCATGAAGACAGCTCAAAAACTGACAGACAAGTTTGCGTTGCAACAGACGGACGGACGAAAGGACGGACGGACATCCATTTTTCGACTCCTCTGGTGATGCTGATTCAGAATATATATACTTTATAGGGTCGGAGATGTCTCCTAAGGTGCGTTGCAAACTTCTGGCTAAAATTATTATACCCTCTGCAAGGGTATAAATATGAGATACGATAAAACAAGTCAGATAGGCAACAGTCGAGCATACTTGAATGTGATATACCCGCTACAACTCTTCGGAAAAAACACATGCCAAATATGAATAATGCGTTCTTGACTTTTATTTCTTTCCGTCTCTAACTTGTTCTGCCTATGCAAGTTCCACTCGATTCTTATTGGATGATGCCCTTTGCTTTTATTACTTTGCAGTTATAACATATCAGAGGGTTTTAAATTATGTGTGAAAGAGATGCCTAAACATACATACATATATAGTGCCTCACAATACATCTCAACATATCTAATCAGATTTGTCGTTTGTTTTTTATATTTCTGCTCAATGTCTCTTGTCATTCTAAGTGGCTTTAAAAAATACTTTAAACTTATTTTGTATTTTACAACTCACCGTAAAGTAAAACAATTTGGAAAGGCTACAGTCGAGCGTATACAATTTTGATATACCCGCTTCAACTCTTCGAAAACCACGTGCCAAATGTGAACAATGCGTTCTTGACTTTTATTTATTTCCGTCTCTAACTTGTTCTGCCTATGCAAGTTCCACTCGATTCTTATTGGATGTTGCCCTTTGATTTTATTACTTTGCAGTTATAACATATCAGAGGGTTTTAAATTATGTGTGAAAGAGATGCCTAAACATACATACATATATAGTGCCTCACAATACATCTCAACATATCTAATCAGATTTGTCGTTTGTTTTTTATATTTCTGCTCAATGTCTCTTGTCATTCTAAGTGGCTTTAAAAATACTTTAAACTTATTTTGTATTTTACAACTCACCGTAAAGTAAAACAATTTGGAAAAGCCTACAGTCGAGCGTATACAATTTTGATATACCCGCTTCAACTCTTCGAAAAAACACGTGCCAAATGTGAACAATGCGTTTTTGACTTTTATTTATTTCCTTCTCTAACTTGTTCTGCGTATGCAAGTTCCACTCGATTCTTATTGGATGTTGCCCTTTGCTTTTATTACTTTGCAGTTATAATTTAGCAGAGGCTTTCAAATTATGCATGTGTGAAAGAGATGCCTATACATAAATACATATATGCTGCCTCTCAATACAATTGAACATAACTAATTAGAATTGTCGTTTGTTTTTTGCATTGCTGCTTAATGTCTCTTTCGATTCTAAGTGGCTTTAAATATACTGAAAACTTATCTTGAATATAGCAACACACTGTAAAATATAAAACAAGTCGGAAAGGCTACAGTCGAGCTGACTCGACTGTGATATACCCGCTACAATTCTTCGGAAAAACACGTGCCAAATGTGAACAATGCGTTCTTGCTTTTTATTTCTTTCCGTCTCTAATTTGTTTTGCCTATGCAAGTTCCACTCGATTCTTATTGGATGTTGCCCTTTGCTTTTATTACTCTGCAGTTATAAATTATGCATGTGTGATAGAGACGCCTATACATACATACATATATGCTGCCTCACAATACATCTCAACATATCTAATTAGATTTGTCGTTTGTATTTTGTGTTGCTGCTCAATGTCTCTTTCGATTCTAAGTGGCTTTAAATATACTAAAAATTTATTTTGAATTTTGCAACACACTATAAAATAAAAAAAAATATAAGATACAAAAAAAAAATAAATTTAAGTCGCCGCGGCACACCCAGGAGTTGAACTCCGGACCTCTCGCTTAACAGTCAACTACCATCACCACTCGACCACTGCATTTCTTACACAATGACCGATAAAATTGCACTATTTATATTTTCGGTGCACATAATTATAAAAAAAGTTGCCACATAATTTAAAAAAAAGTTGCCACATAATTAAAAAAAGTTGTCTGCTGCTGGTGTTGAACTCGGGTACTAACATTAGGAAAAACCGACACAGGCACATGGCCACAAGGCAATACTATTTCTTGAATATCTTCCTTATTTATCGGCCGATCTTATTGAAACTTTCGCAACACGCCCGGATGGTGGTTTTTATCACATGGATAAAAAATGAATGCTGTAGAGCTATATTTGCAGCTATTATCGATTTATTATCGATTTTTGGGGGCGGATGGAGGCGTGGCAAAAATCCAAAATAAACTTGATCTGCGGGCATAATTAACACATATTGTCTCCAAATTTGGTAGCTCTAGCTCTTATAATAGCTGAGATCTAGGTTTTCATACGGACAGACAGACGGACAGACGGACAGACGGACAGACGGACAGACGGACAGACGGACAGACGGACAGACGGACATGGCTATATCGACTCGGCTGTTCATGCTGATTCAGAATATATATACTTTATGGGGTCGGAGATGTCTCCTTCTGCCTGTTACAAACATTTTCGGTTGGCACAAAGTTATAATACCCTTATACTCTTCGAGTAGCGGGTATAAAAAAATATAAGATACGAAAATTAAATAAATATAAATCGGCCGCCGCACCCAGTAGTTGAACTCCGGACCATTCGCTTAACAGTCAACTACCAACACCACTCGACCACTGTTTATACCCGCTACTCGAAGAGTATAAGGGTATTATAACTTTGTGCCAACCGAAAATGTTTGTAACAGGCAGAAGGAGACATCTCCGACCCCATAAAGTATATATATTCTGAATCAGCATGAACAGCCGAGTCGATATAGCCATGTCCGTCTGTCCGTCTGTCCGTCTGTCCGTCTGTCCGTCTGTCCGTCTGTCCGTCTGTCTGTCCGTATGAAAACCTAGATCTCAGCTATTATAAGAGCTAGAGCTACCAAATTTGGAGACAATATGTGTTAATTATGCCCGCAGATCAAGTTTATTTTGGATTTTTGCCACGCCTCCATCCGCCCCCAAAAATCGATAATAAATCGATAATAGCTGCAAATATAGCTCTACAGCATTCATTTTTTATCCATGTGATAAAAACCACCATCCGGGCGTGTTGCGAAAGTTTCAATAAGATCGGCCGATAAATAAGGAAGATATTCAAGAAATAGTATTGCCTTGTGGCCATGTGCCTGTGTCGGTTTTTCCTAATGTTAGTACCCGAGTTCAACACCAGCAGCAGACAACTTTTTTTAATTATGTGGCAACTTTTTTTAAATTATGTGGCAACTTTTTTTTTATAATTATGTGCACCGAAAATATAAATAGTGCAATTTTATCGGTCATTGTGTAAGAAATGCAGTGGTCGAGTGGTGATGGTAGTTGACTGTTAAGCGAGAGGTCCGAGTTCAACTCCTGGGTGTGCCGCGGCGACTTAAATTTATTTTTTTTGTATCTTATATTTTTTTTTATTTTATAGTGTGTTGCAAAATTCAAAATAAATTTTTAGTATATTTAAAGCCACTTAGAATCGAAAGAGACATTGAGCAGCAACACAAAATACAAACGACAAATCTAATTAGATATGTTGAGATGTATTGTGAGGCAGCATATATGTATGTATGTATAGGCGTCTCTATCACACATGCATAATTTATAACTGCAGAGTAATAAAAGCAAAGGGCAACATCCAATAAGAATCGAGTGGAACTTGCATAGGCAAAACAAATTAGAGACGGAAAGAAATAAAAAGCAAGAACGCATTGTTCACATTTGGCACGTGTTTTTCCGAAGAATTGTAGCGGGTATATCACAGTCGAGTCAGCTCGACTGTAGCCTTTCCGACTTGTTTTTTTTCGCGATGACCGCAAAAATTGCATTATGAATATTTTCGGTGTACATAATTAAAAGAAAAATGGCCTGCTGCTGAAGTTGAACTCGGGAACTAATATTAAAAAAAACCGACAAACTTATTTTGTACTTTACATACATTGCAAAACAAATGTCATAATTATTACATTATTACTGTACTTTACTGGCATTAAAATAGAAAACTTCTGCAAGACCAATTCCAATTGCACATGATTATTGCAGTAAAACTTAAATTACATGGTCCATTAATTTACAATGTACATATGTAATATAAATTAATATGGCTTCGACAAAAAAAAAAAACAACAACGGAACAACAAAATAAAACAAATTATTTGTTGGGCCCATGTGGATTCGAACCATCGGTCTGCAAAAACAAAATCTCTACTAGCAGCCAATACTTCCACTGCGCCGTCACCGCACTGACACCAACGTCGGTAAAGTTGCATTATGAGAACATTTAGATTATTATACATGTAATGAATAAATATGCAAAGCGGCGCGGCGGCGGCGGCGTTCTTTTGTTTATTATTTGCTTATTTTCTTCTCCCCATCAATTTCTGTTTATTCAAATTAATTTGAGTTGACCTAGGAGTTGAACTCCTGACCTCTCGCTGAACAGTCAACTACCTTCACCACTCGACCACTGCACTTCTTACGCAATGGCCGATAAAATTGCTATATGAATATTTTCAGTGAACATAATTAAAAAAAAAAGTTGCCTGCTGCTGGAGTTGAACTCGGGAACTAATATTAGGAAAAACCGACATAAGCACATAGCCACAGTGCAATACTATTTCTTGAATATCTTTCTTATTTATTGGCCGATCTTATTGAAACTTACGCAACACGCCTGCATGGTTGTTTTTATTTCTTGAATATCTTCCTTATTTATCGGCCGATCTTATTGAAACACGCCTGGTAGTATTTATCAGATGTATAAAAAATGATTGCTATAGAGCTATATTTGCAGCTACAATCGACTTTTTTTCGATTTGTGGGGGCGGATGGAGGCGTGGCGAAAATCCAAAATAAACTTGATCTGCGTGCAGAATTAACACATATTGTCCCCAAATTTGGTAGCTCTAGCTCTTATAATAGCTGAGATCTAGGTTTTCACACGGACGGACAGACAGACAGACGGACAGACGGCGACCAGACGGACAGACGGACATGGCTATATCGACTCGGCTGTTCATGCTGATTCAGAATATATATACTTTATGGGGTCGGAGATGTCTCCTTCTGCCTGTTACAAACATTTTCGGTTGGCACAAAGTTATAATACCCTTATACTCTTCGAGTAGCGGGTATAAAAAAAATGATTGCTATAGAGCTATATTTGCAGCTACAATCGACTTTTTTTCGATTTGTGGGGGCGGATGGAGGCGTGGCGAAAATCCAAAATAAACTTGATCTGCGTGCAGAATTAACACATATTGTCCCCAAATTTGGTAGCTCTAGCTCTTATAATAGCTGAGATCTAGGTTTTCACACGGACGGACAGACAGACAGACGGACAGACGGCCAGACGGACATGGCTATATCGACTCGGCTGTTCATGCTGATTCAGAATATATATACTTTATGGGGTCGGAGATGTCTCCTTCTGCCTGTTACAAACATTTTCGGTTGGCACAAAGTTATAATACCCTTATACTCTTCGAGTAGCGGGTATAAAAAATGATTGCTGTAGAGCTATATTTGCAGCTACAATCGACTTTTTTTCGATTTGTGGGGGCGGATGGAGGCGTGGCGAAAATCCAAAATAAACTTGATCTGCGTGCAGAATTAACACATATTGTCCCCAAATTTGGTAGCTCTAACTCTTTTAATAAATAAAATATAAGTTTTAAAAAAAAAAAAAAAAAAAAAAAAAAAAAAAAAAAAAAAAAAAAAAAAAAAATATCGACTCGGCTGTTCATGCTGATTCAGAATATATATACTTTATGGGGTCGGAGATGTCTCCTTTGCCTGTTACAAACATTTTCGGTTGGCACAAAGTTATAATACCCTTATACTCTTCGAGTAGCGGGTATAAAAACCAAAAAAAAAAAAAGCCCAAAAAAAAAAAATTTTTTCTTGAATATCTTCCTAATTTATCGGCCGATCTTATTGAAACTTTGCCAACACGCCCGCATGGTGGTTTTTATCACATGTATAAAAAATGATTGCTGTAGAGCTATATTTGCAGCTACAATCGACTTTTTTTCGATTTGTGGGGGCGGATGGAGGCGTGGCGAAAATCCAAAATAAACTTGATCTGCGTGCAGAATTAACACATATTGTCCCCAAATTTGGTAGCTCTAGCTCTTATAATAGCTGAGATCTAGGTTTTCACACGGACGGACAGACAGACAGACGGACAGACGGACAGACGGACATGGCTATATCGACTCAGCTATTCATGCTGATTCAGAATATATATACTTTATGGGTTCGGAGATGTCTCCTTCTGCCTGTTACAAACATTTTCGGTTGGCACAAAGTTATAATACCCTTATACTCTTCGAGTAGCGGGTATAAAAATGATTGCTGTAGAGCTATATTTGCAGCTACAATCGACTTTTTTTCGATTTGTGGGGGCGGATGGAGGCGTGGCGAAAATCCAAAATAAACTTGATCTGCGTGCAGAATTAACACATATTGTCCCCAAATTTGGTAGCTCTAGCTCTTATAATAGCTGAGATCTAGGTTTTCACACGGACGGACGGACAGACAGACGGACAGACGGACAGACGGCCAGACGGACATGGCTATATCGACTCGGCTGTTCATGCTGATTCAGAATATATATACTTTATGGGGTCGGAGATGTCTCCTTCTGCCTGTTACAAACATTTTCGGTTGGCACAAAGTTATAATACCCTTATACTCTTCGAGTAGCGGGTATAAAAACCGACATAAGCACATGGCCACAGTGCAATACTATTTCTTGAATATCTTCCTAATTTATCGGCCGATCTTATTGAAACTTTGCCAACACGCCCGCATGGTGGTTTTTATCACATGTATAAAAAATGATTGCTGTAGAGCTATATTTGCAGCTACAATCGACTTTTTTTCGATTTGTGGGGGCGGATGGAGGCGTGGCGAAAATCCAAAATAAACTTGATCTGCGTGCAGAATTAACACATATTGTCCCCAAATTTGGTAGCTCTAGCTCTTATAATAGCTGAGATCTAGGTTTTCACACGGACGGACAGACAGACAGACGGACAGACGGACAGACGGACATGGCTATATCGACTCAGCTGTTCATGCTGATTCAGAATATATATACTTTATGGGGTCGGAGATGTCTCCTTCTGCCTGTTACAAACATTTTCGGTTGGCACAAAGTTATAATACCCTTATACTCTTCGAGTAGCGGGTATAAAAACCGACATAAGCACATGGCCACAGTGCAATACTATTTCTTGAATATCTTCCTAATTTATCGGCCGATCTTATTGAAACTTTGCCAACACGCCCGCATGGTGGTTTTTATCACATGTAGTATAAAAATGATTGCTGTAGAGCTATATTTGCAGCTACAATCGACTTTTTTTCGATTTGTGGGGGCGGATGGAGGCGTGGCGAAAATCCAAAATAAACTTGATCTGCGTGCAGAATTAACACATATTGTCCCCAAATTTGGTAGCTCTAGCTCTTATAATAGCTGAGATCTAGGTTTTCACACGGACGGACAGACAGACAGACGGACAGACGGACAGACGGACATGGCTATATCGACTCAGCTATTCATGCTGATTCAGAATATATATACTTTATGGGGTCGGAGATGTCTCCTTCTGCCTGTTACAAACATTTTCGGTTGGCACAAAGTTATAATACCCTTATACTCTTCGAGTAGCGGGTATAAAAACCGACATAAGCACATGGCCACAGTGCAATACTATTTCTTGAATATCTTCCTAATTTATCGGCCGATCTTATTGAAACTTTGCCAACACGCCCGCATGGTGGTTTTTATCACATGTATAAAAAATGATTGCTGTAGAGCTATATTTGCAGCTACAATCGACTTTTTTTCGATTTGTGGGGGCGGATGGAGGCGTGGCGAAAATCCAAAATAAACTTGATCTGCGTGCAGAATTAACACATATTGTCCCCAAATTTGGTAGCTCTAGCTCTTATAATAGCTGAGATCTAGGTTTTCACACGGACGGACAGACAGACAGACGGACAGACGGACAGACGGACATGGCTATATCGACTCAGCTATTCATGCTGATTCAGAATATATATACTTTATGGGTTCGGAGATGTCTCCTTCTGCCTGTTACAAACATTTTCGGTTGGCACAAAGTTATAATACCCTTATACTCTTCGAGTAGCGGGTATATAATACCACTTAAGATTTTTGATTCTTCTTTTTCTTTAAAAATGTTTGCTGTAAAGAACTGATTATTTAGAGCTATATTTGCAGCTACAATCGACTTTTTTTCGATTTGTGGGGGCGGATGGAGGCGTGGCGAAAATCCAAAATAAACTTGATCTGCGTGCAGAATTAACACATATTGTCCCCAAATTTGGTAGCTCTAGCTCTTATAATAGCTGAGATCTAGGTTTTCACACGGACGGACAGACAGACAGACGGACAGACGGACAGACGGCCAGACGGACATGGCTATATCGACTCGGCTGTTCATGCTGATTCAGAATATATATACTTTATGGGGTCGGAGATGTCTCCTTCTGCCTGTTACAAACATTTTCGGTTGGCACAAAGTTATAATACCCTTATACTCTTCGAGTAGCGGGTATAAAAACCGACATAAGCACATGGCCACAGTGCAATACTATTTCTTGAATATCTTCCTAATTTATCGGCCGATCTTATTGAAACTTTGCCAACACGCCCGCATGGTGGTTTTTATCACATGTATAAAAAATGATTGCTGTAGAGCTATATTTGCAGCTACAATCGACTTTTTTTCGATTTGTGGGGGCGGATGGAGGCGTGGCGAAAATCCAAAATAAACTTGATCTGCGTGCAGAATTAACACATATTGTCCCCAAATTTGGTAGCTCTAGCTCTTATAATAGCTGAGATCTAGGTTTTCACACGGACGGACAGACAGACAGACGGACAGACGGACAGACGGACATGGCTATATCGACTCAGCTATTCATGCTGATTCAGAATATATATACTTTATGGGTTCGGAGATGTCTCCTTCTGCCTGTTACAAACATTTTCGGTTGGCACAAAGTTATAATACCCTTATACTCTTCGAGTAGCGGGTATAAAAACCGACATAAGCACATGGCCACAGTGCAATACTATTTCTTGAATATCTTCCTAATTTATCGGCCGATCTTATTGAAACTTTGCCAACACGCCCGCATGGTGGTTTTTATCACATGTATAAAAAATGATTGCTGTAGAGCTATATTTGCAGCTACAATCGACTTTTTTTCGATTTGTGGGGGCGGATGGAGGCGTGGCGAAAATCCAAAATAAACTTGATCTGCGTGCAGAATTAACACATATTGTCCCCAAATTTGGTAGCTCTAGCTCTTATAATAGCTGAGATCTAGGTTTTCACACGGACGGACAGACAGACAACGGACAGACGGACAGACGGACAGACGGACATGGCTATATCGACTCGGCTGTTCATGCTGATTCAGAATATATATACTTTATGGGGTCGGAGATGTCTCCTTCTGCCTGTTACAAACATTTTCGGTTGGCACAAAGTTATAATACCCTTATACTCTTCGAGTAGCGGGTATAAAAACCGACATAAGCACATGGCCACAGTGCAATACTATTTCTTGAATATCTTCCTAATTTATCGGCCGATCTTATTGAAACTTTGCCAACACGCCCGCATGGTGGTTTTTATCACATGTATAAAAAATGATTGCTGTAGAGCTATATTTGCAGCTACAATCGACTTTTTTTCGATTTGTGGGGGCGGATGGAGGCGTGGCGAAAATCCAAAATAAACTTGATCTGCGTGCAGAATTAACACATATTGTCCCCAAATTTGGTAGCTCTAGCTCTTATAATAGCTGAGATCTAGGTTTTCACACGGACGGACAGACAGACAGACGGACAGACGGACAGACGGACATGGCTATATCGACTCAGCTATTCATGCTGATTCAGAATATATATACTTTATGGGTTCGGAGATGTCTCCTTCTGCCTGTTACAAACATTTTCGGTTGGCACAAAGTTATAATACCCTTATACTCTTCGAGTAGCGGGTATAAAAATGATTGCTGTAGAGCTATATTTGCAGCTACAATCGACTTTTTTTCGATTTATGGGGGCGGATGGAGGCGTGGCGAAAATCCAAAATAAACTTGATCTGCGTGCAGAATTAACACATATTGTCCCCAAATTTGGTAGCTCTAGCTCTTATAATAGCTGAGATCTAGGTTTTCACACGGACGGACAGACAGACAGACGGACAGACGGACAGACGGCCAGACGGACATGGCTATATCGACTCGGCTGTTCATGCTGATTCAGAATATATATACTTTATGGGGTCGGAGATGTCTCCTTCTGCCTGTTACAAACATTTTCGGTTGGCACAAAGTTATAATACCCTTATACTCTTCGAGTAGCGGGTATAAAAAATGACATAAGCACATGGCCACATTTGCAGATACAATCGACTTGATATTTTCCTAATTTATGGGGCGGACCGAGTCTTATTGAAACTTTGCCAAAATACACTTGACCCGCATGGTGGTTTTTATCACATGTATAAAAAATGATTGCTGTAGAGCTATATTTGCAGCTACAATCGACTTTTTTATTTGGGGGCGGATGGAGGCGTGGGAAAATCCAAAATAAACATTGATCTGCGTGCAGAATTAACACATATTTCCCCAAATTTGGTAGCTCTAGCTCTTATAATAGCTGAGATCTAGGTTTTCACACGGACGGACAGACAGACAGACGAAGACGGAGACGGACAGACGGACATGGCTATATCGACTCGGCTGTTCATGCTGATTCAGAATATATATACTTTATGGGGTCGGAGATGTCTCCTTCTGCCTGTTACAAACATTTTCGGTTGGCACAAAGTTATAATACCCTTATACTCTTCGAGTAGCGGGTATAAAAACCGACATAAGCACATGGCCACAGTGCAATACTATTTCTTGAATATCTTCCTAATTTATCGGCCGATCTTATTGAAACTTTGCCAACACGCCCGCATGGTGGTTTTTATCACATGTATAAAAAATGATTGCTGTAGAGCTATATTTGCAGCTACAATCGACTTTTTTTCGATTTGTGGGGGCGGATGGAGGCGTGGCGAAAATCCAAAATAAACTTGATCTGCGTGCAGAATTAACACATATTGTCCCCAAATTTGGTAGCTCTAGCTCTTATAATAGCTGAGATCTAGGTTTTCACACGGACGGACAGACAGACAGACGGACAGACGGACAGACGGACATGGCTATATCGACTCAGCTATTCATGCTGATTCAGAATATATATACTTTATGGGTTCGGAGATGTCTCCTTCTGCCTGTTACAAACATTTTCGGTTGGCACAAAGTTATAATACCCTTATACTCTTCGAGTAGCGGGTATAAAAATGATTGCTGTAGAGCTATATTTGCAGCTACAATCGACTTTTTTTCGATTTATGGGGGCGGATGGAGGCGTGGCGAAAATCCAAAATAAACTTGATCTGCGTGCAGAATTAACACATATTGTCCCCAAATTTGGTAGCTCTAGCTCTTATAATAGCTGAGATCTAGGTTTTCACACGGACGGACAGACAGACAGACGGACAGACGGACAGACGGACATGGCTATATCGACTCGGCTGTTCATGCTGATTCAGAATATATATACTTTATGGGGTCGGAGATGTCTCCTTCTGCCTGTTACAAACATTTTCGGTTGGCACAAAGTTATAATACCCTTATACTCTTCGAGTAGCGGGTATAAAAACCGACATAAGCACATGGCCACAGTGCAATACTATTTCTTGAATATCTTCCTAATTTATCGGCCGATCTTATTGAAACTTTGCCAACACGCCCGCATGGTGGTTTTTATCACATGTATAAAAAATGATTGCTGTAGAGCTATATTTGCAGCTACAATCGACTTTTTTTCGATTTGTGGGGGCGGATGGAGGCGTGGCGAAAATCCAAAATAAACTTGATCTGCGTGCAGAATTAACACATATTGTCCCCAAATTTGGTAGCTCTAGCTCTTATAATAGCTGAGATCTAGGTTTTCACACGGACGGACAGACAGACAGACGGACAGACGGACATGGCTATATCGACTCAGCTATTCATGCTGATTCAGAATATATATACTTTATGGGTTCGGAGATGTCTCCTTCTGCCTGTTACAAACATTTTCGGTTGGCACAAAGTTATAATACCCTTATACTCTTCGAGTAGCGGGTATAAAAATGATTGCTGTAGAGCTATATTTGCAGCTACAATCGACTTTTTTTCGATTTATGGGGGCGGATGGAGGCGTGGCGAAAATCCAAAATAAACTTGATCTGCGTGCAGAATTAACACATATTGTCCCCAAATTTGGTAGCTCTAGCTCTTATAATAGCTGAGATCTAGGTTTTCACACGGACGGACAGACAGACAGACGGACAGACGGACAGACGGCCAGACGGACATGGCTATATCGACTCGGCTGTTCATGCTGATTCAGAATATATATACTTTATGGGGTCGGAGATGTCTCCTTCTGCCTGTTACAAACATTTTCGGTTGGCACAAAGTTATAATACCCTTATACTCTTCGAGTAGCGGGTATAAAAACCGACATAAGCACATGGCCACAGTGCAATACTATTTCTTGAATATCTTCCTAATTTATCGGCCGATCTTATTGAAACTTTGCCAACACGCCCGCATGGTGGTTTTTATCACATGTATAAAAAATGATTGCTGTAGAGCTATATTTGCAGCTACAATCGACTTTTTTTCGATTTGTGGGGGCGGATGGAGGCGTGGCGAAAATCCAAAATAAACTTGATCTGCGTGCAGAATTAACACATATTGTCCCCAAATTTGGTAGCTCTAGCTCTTATAATAGCTGAGATCTAGGTTTTCACACGGACGGACAGACAGACAGACGGACAGACGGACAGACGGACATGGCTATATCGACTCAGCTATTCATGCTGATTCAGAATATATATACTTTATGGGTTCGGAGATGTCTCCTTCTGCCTGTTACAAACATTTTCGGTTGGCACAAAGTTATAATACCCTTATACTCTTCGAGTAGCGGGTATAAAAATGATTGCTGTAGAGCTATATTTGCAGCTACAATCGACTTTTTTTCGATTTATGGGGGCGGATGGAGGCGTGGCGAAAATCCAAAATAAACTTGATCTGCGTGCAGAATTAACACATATTGTCCCCAAATTTGGTAGCTCTAGCTCTTATAATAGCTGAGATCTAGGTTTTCACACGGACGGACAGACAGACAGACGGACAGACGGGGCCAGACGGCCAGACGGACATGGCTATATCGACTCGGCTGTTCATGCTGATTCAGAATATATATACTTTATGGGGTCGGAGATGTCTCCTTCTGCCTGTTACAAACATTTTCGGTTGGCACAAAGTTATAATACCCTTATACTCTTCGAGTAGCGGGTATAAAAACCGACATAAGCACATGGCCACAGTGCAATACTATTTCTTGAATATCTTCCTAATTTATCGGCCGATCTTATTGAAACTTTGCCAACACGCCCGCATGGTGGTTTTTATCACATGTATAAAAAATGATTGCTGTAGAGCTATATTTGCAGCTACAATCGACTTTTTTTCGATTTGTGGGGGCGGATGGAGGCGTGGCGAAAATCCAAAATAAACTTGATCTGCGTGCAGAATTAACACATATTGTCCCCAAATTTGGTAGCTCTAGCTCTTATAATAGCTGAGATCTAGGTTTTCACACGGACGGACAGACAGACAGGACAGACGGACAGACGGACAGACGGACATGGCTATATCGACTCGGCTATTCATGCTGATTCAGAATATATATACTTTATGGGGTCGGAGATGTCTCCTTCTGCCTGTTACAAACATTTTCGGTTGGCACAAAGTTATAATACCCTTATACTCTTGGTGGGGTATAAAAACCGAAAAAAAAAAAAGGCCAAAGGGAAAAAATATTTTTTAAAAATTTTTTTATTTTTTTGGGGGATTTTTTTAAAAATTTAAAAAAACCCCCGATGTGTAGCGGGTATAAAAAATGATTGCTGTAGAGCTATATTTGCAGCTACAATCGACTTTTTTTCGATTTGTGGGGGCGGATGGAGGCGTGGCGAAAATCCAAAATAAACTTGATCTGCGTGCAGAATTAACACATATTGTCCCCAAATTTGGTAGCTCTAGCTCTTATAATAGCTGAGATCTAGGTTTTCACACGGACGGACAGACAGACAGACGGACAGACGGACAGACGGACATGGCTATATCGACTCAGCTATTCATGCTGATTCAGAATATATATACTTTATGGGTTCGGAGATGTCTCCTTCTGCCTGTTACAAACATTTTCGGTTGGCACAAAGTTATAATACCCTTATACTCTTCGAGTAGCGGGTATAAAAATGATTGCTGTAGAGCTATATTTGCAGCTACAATCGACTGTTTTTCTCTTTTTTGCTAAATCGATTTTTTTATTGGGGGCGGATGGAGGCGTGGCGAAAATCCAAAATAAACTTGATCTGCGTGCAGAATTAACACATATTGTCCCCAAATTTGGTAGCTCTAGCTCTTATAATAGCTGAGATCTAGGTTTTCACACGGACGGACAGACAGACAGACGGACAGACGGACAGACGGACAGACGGACATGGCTATATCGACTCGGCTGTTCATGCTGATTCAGAATATATATACTTTATGGGGTCGGAGATGTCTCCTTCTGCCTGTTACAAACATTTTCGGTTGGCACAAAGTTATAATACCCTTATACTCTTCGAGTAGCGGGTATAAAAACCGACATAAGCACATGGCCACAGTGCAATACTATTTCTTGAATATCTTCCTAATTTATCGGCCGATCTTATTGAAACTTTGCCAACACGCCCGCATGGTGGTTTTTATCACATGTATAAAAAATGATTGCTGTAGAGCTATATTTGCAGCTACAATCGACTTTTTTTCGATTTGTGGGGGCGGATGGAGGCGTGGCGAAAATCCAAAATAAACTTGATCTGCGTGCAGAATTAACACATATTGTCCCCAAATTTGGTAGCTCTAGCTCTTATAATAGCTGAGATCTAGGTTTTCACACGGACGGACGGACAGACAGACAGACGGACAGACGGACAGACGGACAGACGGACATGGCTATATCGACTCGGCTGTTCATGCTGATTCAGAATATATATACTTTATGGGGTCGGAGATGTCTCCTTCTGCCTGTTACAAACATTTTCGGTTGGCACAAAGTTATAATACCCTTATACTCTTCGAGTAGCGGGTATAAAAACCGACATAAGCACATGGCCACAGTGCAATACTATTTCTTGAATATCTTCCTAATTTATCGGCCGATCTTATTGAAACTTTGCCAACACGCCCGCATGGTGGTTTTTATCACATGTATAAAAAATGATTGCTGTAGAGCTATATTTGCAGCTACAATCGACTTTTTTTCGATTTGTGGGGGCGGATGGAGGCGTGGCGAAAATCCAAAATAAACTTGATCTGCGTGCAGAATTAACACATATTGTCCCCAAATTTGGTAGCTCTAGCTCTTATAATAGCTGAGATCTAGGTTTTCACACGGACGGACAGACAGACAGACAGACGGACAGACGGACAGACGGACATGGCTATATCGACTCAGCTATTCATGCTGATTCAGAATATATATACTTTATGGGTTCGGAGATGTCTCCTTCTGCCTGTTACAAACATTTTCGGTTGGCACAAAGTTATAATACCCTTATACTCTTCGAGTAGCGGGTATAAAAATGATTGCTGTAGAGCTATATTTGCAGCTACAATCGACTCTTTTTTCGATTTATGGGGGCGGATGGAGGCGTGGCGAAAATCCAAAATAAACTTGATCTGCGTGCAGAATTAACACATATTGTCCCCAAATTTGGTAGCTCTAGCTCTTATAATAGCTGAGATCTAGGTTTTCACACGGACGGACAGACAGACAGACGGACAGACGGACAGACGGCCAGACGGACATGGCTATATCGACTCGGCTGTTCATGCTGATTCAGAATTTATATATACTTTATGGGGTCGGAGATGTCTCCTTCTGCCTGTTACAAACATTTTCGGTTGGCACAAAGTTATAATACCCTTATACTCTTCGAGTAGCGGGTATAAAAACCGACATAAGCACATGGCCACAGTGCAATACTATTTCTTGAATATCTTCCTAATTTATCGGCCGATCTTATTGAAACTTTGCCAACACGCCCGCATGGTGGTTTTTATCACATGTATAAAAAATGATTGCTGTAGAGCTATATTTGCAGCTACAATCGACTTTTTTTCGATTTGTGGGGGCGGATGGAGGCGTGGCGAAAATCCAAAATAAACTTGATCTGCGTGCAGAATTAACACATATTGTCCCCAAATTTGGTAGCTCTAGCTCTTATAATAGCTGAGATCTAGGTTTTCACACGGACGGACAGACAGACAGACGGACAGACGGACAGACGGACATGGCTATATCGACTCAGCTATTCATGCTGATTCAGAATATATATACTTTATGGGTTCGGAGATGTCTCCTTCTGCCTGTTACAAACATTTTCGGTTGGCACAAAGTTATAATACCCTTATACTCTTCGAGTAGCGGGTATAAAAATGATTGCTGTAGAGCTATATTTGCAGCTACAATCGACTTTTTTTCGATTTATGGGGGCGGATGGAGGCGTGGCGAAAATCCAAAATAAACTTGATCTGCGTGCAGAATTAACACATATTGTCCCCAAATTTGGTAGCTCTAGCTCTTATAATAGCTGAGATCTAGGTTTTCACACGGACGGACAGACAGACAGACGGACAGACGGACAGACGGCCAGACGGACATGGCTATATCGACTCGGCTGTTCATGCTGATTCAGAATATATATACTTTATGGGGTCGGAGATGTCTCCTTCTGCCTGTTACAAACATTTTCGGTTGGCACAAAGTTATAATACCCTTATACTCTTCGAGTAGCGGGTATAAAAACCGACATAAGCACATGGCCACAGTGCAATACTATTTCTTGAATATCTTCCTAATTTATCGGCCGATCTTATTGAAACTTTGCCAACACGCCCGCATGGTGGTTTTTATCACATGTATAAAAAATGATTGCTGTAGAGCTATATTTGCAGCTACAATCGACTTTTTTTCGATTTGTGGGGGCGGATGGAGGCGTGGCGAAAATCCAAAATAAACTTGATCTGCGTGCAGAATTAACACATATTGTCCCCAAATTTGGTAGCTCTAGCTCTTATAATAGCTGAGATCTAGGTTTTCACACGGACGGACAGACAGACAGACGGACAGACGGACAGACGGCCAGACGGACATGGCTATATCGACTCGGCTGTTCATGCTGATTCAGAATATATATACTTTATGGGGTCGGAGATGTCTCCTTCTGCCTGTTACAAACATTTTCGGTTGGCACAAAGTTATAATACCCTTATACTCTTCGAGTAGCGGGTATAAAAACCGACATAAGCACATGGCCACAGTGCAATACTATTTCTTGAATATCTTCCTAATTTATCGGCCGATCTTATTGAAACTTTGCCAACACGCCCGCATGGTGGTTTTTATCACATGTATAAAAAATGATTGCTGTAGAGCTATATTTGCAGCTACAATCGACTTTTTTTCGATTTGTGGGGGCGGATGGAGGCGTGGCGAAAATCCAAAATAAACTTGATCTGCGTGCAGAATTAACACATATTGTCCCCAAATTTGGTAGCTCTAGCTCTTATAATAGCTGAGATCTAGGTTTTCACACGGACGGACAGACAGACAGACGGACAGACGGACAGACGGACAGACGGACATGGCTATATCGACTCGGCTGTTCATGCTGATTCAGAATATATATACTTTATGGGGTCGGAGATGTCTCCTTCTGCCTGTTACAAACATTTTCGGTTGGCACAAAGTTATAATACCCTTATACTCTTCGAGTAGCGGGTATAAAAACCGACATAAGCACATGGCCACAGTGCAATACTATTTCTTGAATATCTTCCTAATTTATCGGCCGATCTTATTGAAACTTTGCCAACACGCCCGCATGGTGGTTTTTATCACATGTATAAAAAATGATTGCTGTAGAGCTATATTTGCAGCTACAATCGACTTTTTTTCGATTTGTGGGGGCGGATGGAGGCGTGGCGAAAATCCAAAATAAACTTGATCTGCGTGCAGAATTAACACATATTGTCCCCAAATTTGGTAGCTCTAGCTCTTATAATAGCTGAGATCTAGGTTTTCACACGGACGGACAGACAGACAGACGGACAGACGGACAGACGGACAGACGGACATGGCTATATCGACTCAGCTATTCATGCTGATTCAGAATATATATACTTTATGGGTTCGGAGATGTCTCCTTCTGCCTGTTACAAACATTTTCGGTTGGCACAAAGTTATAATACCCTTATACTCTTCGAGTAGCGGGTATAAAAATGATTGCTGTAGAGCTATATTTGCAGCTACAATCGACTTTTTTTCGATTTATGGGGGCGGATGGAGGCGTGGCGAAAATCCAAAATAAACTTGATCTGCGTGCAGAATTAACACATATTGTCCCCAAATTTGGTAGCTCTAGCTCTTATAATAGCTGAGATCTAGGTTTTCACACGGACGGACAGACAGACAGACGGACAGACGGACAGACGGACAGACGGCCAGACGGACATGGCTATATCGACTCGGCTGTTCATGCTGATTCAGAATATATATACTTTATGGGGTCGGAGATGTCTCCTTCTGCCTGTTACAAACATTTTCGGTTGGCACAAAGTTATAATACCCTTATACTCTTCGAGTAGCGGGTATAAAAACCGACATAAGCACATGGCCACAGTGCAATACTATTTCTTGAATATCTTCCTAATTTATCGGCCGATCTTATTGAAACTTTGCCAACACGCCCGCATGGTGGTTTTTATCACATGTATAAAAAATGATTGCTGTAGAGCTATATTTGCAGCTACAATCGACTTTTTTTCGATTTGTGGGGGCGGATGGAGGCGTGGCGAAAATCCAAAATAAACTTGATCTGCGTGCAGAATTAACACATATTGTCCCCAAATTTGGTAGCTCTAGCTCTTATAATAGCTGAGATCTAGGTTTTCACACGGACGGACAGACAGACAGACAGACAGACGGACAGACGGACATGGCTATATCGACTCAGCTATTCATGCTGATTCAGAATATATATACTTTATGGGTTCGGAGATGTCTCCTTCTGCCTGTTACAAACATTTTCGGTTGGCACAAAGTTATAATACCCTTATACTCTTCGAGTAGCGGGTATAAAAATGATTGCTGTAGAGCTATATTTGCAGCTACAATCGACTTTTTTTCGATTTATGGGGGCGGATGGAGGCGTGGCGAAAATCCAAAATAAACTTGATCTGCGTGCAGAATTAACACATATTGTCCCCAAATTTGGTAGCTCTAGCTCTTATAATAGCTGAGATCTAGGTTTTCACACGGACGGACAGACAGACAGACAGACGGACAGACGGACAGACGGACATGGCTATATCGACTCGGCTATTCATGCTGATTCAGAATATATATACTTTATGGGTTCGGAGATGTCTCCTTCTGCCTGTTACAAACATTTTCGGTTGGCACAAAGTTATAATACCCTTATACTCTTCGAGTAGCGGGTATAAAAATGATTGCTGTAGAGCTATATTTGCAGCTACAATCGACTTTTTTTCGATTTATGGGGGCGGATGGAGGCGTGGCGAAAATCCAAAATAAACTTGATCTGCGTGCAGAATTAACACATATTGTCCCCAAATTTGGTAGCTCTAGCTCTTATAATAGCTGAGATCTAGGTTTTCACACGGACGGACAGACAGACAGACGGACAGACGGACAGACGGCCAGACGGACATGGCTATATCGACTCGGCTGTTCATGCTGATTCAGAATATATATACTTTATGGGGTCGGAGATGTCTCCTTCTGCCTGTTACAAACATTTTCGGTTGGCACAAAGTTATAATACCCTTATACTCTTCGAGTAGCGGGTATAAAAACCGACATAAGCACATGGCCACAGTGCAATACTATTTCTTGAATATCTTCCTAATTTATCGGCCGATCTTATTGAAACTTTGCCAACACGCCCGCATGGTGGTTTTTATCACATGTATAAAAAATGATTGCTGTAGAGCTATATTTGCAGCTACAATCGACTTTTTTTCGATTTGTGGGGGCGGATGGAGGCGTGGCGAAAATCCAAAATAAACTTGATCTGCGTGCAGAATTAACACATATTGTCCCCAAATTTGGTAGCTCTAGCTCTTATAATAGCTGAGATCTAGGTTTTCACACGGACGGACAGACAGACAGACGGACAGACGGACAGACGGACATGGCTATATCGACTCAGCTATTCATGCTGATTCAGAATATATATACTTTATGGGTTCGGAGATGTCTCCTTCTGCCTGTTACAAACATTTTCGGTTGGCACAAAGTTATAATACCCTTATACTCTTCGAGTAGCGGGTATAAAAATGATTGCTGTAGAGCTATATTTGCAGCTACAATCGACTTTTTTTCGATTTATGGGGGCGGATGGAGGCGTGGCGAAAATCCAAAATAAACTTGATCTGCGTGCAGAATTAACACATATTGTCCCCAAATTTGGTAGCTCTAGCTCTTATAATAGCTGAGATCTAGGTTTTCACACGGACGGACAGACAGACAGACGGACAGACGGACAGACGGCCAGACGGACATGGCTATATCGACTCGGCTGTTCATGCTGATTCAGAATATATATACTTTATGGGGTCGGAGATGTCTCCTTCTGCCTGTTACAAACATTTTCGGTTGGCACAAAGTTATAATACCCTTATACTCTTCGAGTAGCGGGTATAAAAACCGACATAAGCACATGGCCACAGTGCAATACTATTTCTTGAATATCTTCCTAATTTATCGGCCGATCTTATTGAAACTTTGCCAACACGCCCGCATGGTGGTTTTTATCACATGTATAAAAAATGATTGCTGTAGAGCTATATTTGCAGCTACAATCGACTTTTTTTCGATTTGTGGGGGCGGATGGAGGCGTGGCGAAAATCCAAAATAAACTTGATCTGCGTGCAGAATTAACACATATTGTCCCCAAATTTGGTAGCTCTAGCTCTTATAATAGCTGAGATCTAGGTTTTCACACGGACGGACAGACAGACAGACGGACAGACGGACAGACGGACATGGCTATATCGACTCAGCTATTCATGCTGATTCAGAATATATATACTTTATGGGTTCGGAGATGTCTCCTTCTGCCTGTTACAAACATTTTCGGTTGGCACAAATTTATAAAAGTTATAATACCCTTATACTCTTCGAGTAGCGGGTATAAAAATGATTGCTGTAGAGCTATATTTGCAGCTACAATCGACTTTTTTTCGATTTATGGGGGCGGATGGAGGCGTGGCGAAAATCCAAAATAAACTTGATCTGCGTGCAGAATTAACACATATTGTCCCCAAATTTGGTAGCTCTAGCTCTTATAATAGCTGAGATCTAGGTTTTCACACGGACGGACAGACAGACAGACGGACAGACGGACAGACGGCCAGACGGACATGGCTATATCGACTCGGCTGTTCATGCTGATTCAGAATATATATACTTTATGGGGTCGGAGATGTCTCCTTCTGCCTGTTACAAACATTTTCGGTTGGCACAAAGTTATAATACCCTTATACTCTTCGAGTAGCGGGTATAAAAACCGACATAAGCACATGGCCACAGTGCAATACTATTTCTTGAATATCTTCCTAATTTATCGGCCGATCTTATTGAAACTTTGCCAACACGCCCGCATGGTGGTTTTTATCACATGTATAAAAAATGATTGCTGTAGAGCTATATTTGCAGCTACAATCGACTTTTTTTCGATTTGTGGGGGCGGATGGAGGCGTGGCGAAAATCCAAAATAAACTTGATCTGCGTGCAGAATTAACACATATTGTCCCCAAATTTGGTAGCTCTAGCTCTTATAATAGCTGAGATCTAGGTTTTCACACGGACGGACAGACAGACAGACGGACAGACGGGACCCAGACGGACATGGCTATATCGACTCGGCTGTTCATGCTGATTCAGAATATATATACTTTATGGGGTCGGAGATGTCTCCTTCTGCCTGTTACAAACATTTTCGGTTGGCACAAAGTTATAATACCCTTATACTCTTCGAGTAGCGGGTATAAAAACCGACATAAGCACATGGCCACAGTGCAATACTATTTCTTGAATATCTTCCTAATTTATCGGCCGATCTTATTGAAACTTTGCCAACACGCCCGCATGGTGGTTTTTATCACATGTATAAAAAATGATTGCTGTAGAGCTATATTTGCAGCTACAATCGACTTTTTTTCGATTTGTGGGGGCGGATGGAGGCGTGGCGAAAATCCAAAATAAACTTGATCTGCGTGCAGAATTAACACATATTGTCCCCAAATTTGGTAGCTCTAGCTCTTATAATAGCTGAGATCTAGGTTTTCACACGGACGGACAGACAGACAGACGGACAGACGGACAGACGGACATGGCTATATCGACTCAGCTATTCATGCTGATTCAGAATATATATACTTTATGGGTTCGGAGATGTCTCCTTCTGCCTGTTACAAACATTTTCGGTTGGCACAAAGTTATAATACCCTTATACTCTTCGAGTAGCGGGTATAAAAATGATTGCTGTAGAGCTATATTTGCAGCTACAATCGACTTTTTTTCGATTTATGGGGGCGGATGGAGGCGTGGCGAAAATCCAAAATAAACTTGATCTGCGTGCAGAATTAACACATATTGTCCCCAAATTTGGTAGCTCTAGCTCTTATAATAGCTGAGATCTAGGTTTTCACACGGACGGACAGACAGACAGACGGACAGACGGACAGACGGCCAGACGGACATGGCTATATCGACTCGGCTGTTCATGCTGATTCAGAATATATATACTTTATGGGGTCGGAGATGTCTCCTTCTGCCTGTTACAAACATTTTCGGTTGGCACAAAGTTATAATACCCTTATACTCTTCGAGTAGCGGGTATAAAAACCGACATAAGCACATGGCCACAGTGCAATACTATTTCTTGAATATCTTCCTAATTTATCGGCCGAT
>JAECXD010000364.1:0-23997 GCA_018151445.1 Zaprionus inermis
AAAAGTGTAAAAATTTTCAAAATTTTCAAAAAAAAATGTTTGTCAAATACCTTATTACATTTTTGCAAAAATCGACGTTTAAAATAATTTAAAAGTGTAACGCATATTTTTAAATTTTCAAAAATTTTTGTTTTCAAAAACCGATAGATTTTCTCAAAAAACCAACATTTAAAATTCTTATGAAGTGTTACGTATTTTTCAAAATTATCAAAATTTTATTTTTGTCAACAGCCGTTAGATTTTCGCCAAAGTCGACGTTTAAAATAATTGAAAAGTGTAACGCATATTTTTAAATTTTGAATATTATTTTTTGTCAAAAGACTTTAGATTTTTGCAAAAGTGGACATATAAAATTAATGAAAAGTGTAAAAAAATTTTCAAAATTTTCAAAAAAAAATTTTTGTCAAATACCGTTACATTTTTGCAAAAATCTACGTTTTAAATTATTTAAAAGTGTAACGCATATTTTTAAATTTTTAAAATTTTTTTTTTCAAAAACCGATAGATTTTCTCAAAAAACCAACATTTAAAATTCTTATGAAGTGTTACGTATTTTTCAAAATTATCAAAATTTTATTTTTGTCAACAGCCGTTAGATTTTCGCCAAAGTCGACGTTTAAAATAATTGAAAAGTGTAACGCATATTTTTAAATTTTGAATATTTTTTTTTGTCAAAAACCGTTAGATTTTTGCAAAAGTGGACATATAAATAATTTTTTGAAAAGTGTAACGCAAATTTTCAAAATTTTCAAAAATTTTTTTTTTCAAGAACCGTTAGATTTTCTCAAAAAACCAACGTTTAAAATTCTTATGAAGTGTTACGTATTTTTCAAAATTTTCAAAATTTTATTTTTGTCAACAGCCGTTAGATTTTCGCCAAAGTCGACGTTTAAAATAATTGAAAAGTGTAACGCATATTTTTAAATTTTCAACAATTTTTGTTTTCAAAAACCGATAGATTTTCTCAAAAAACCAACATTTAAAATTCTTATGAAGTGTTACGTATTTTTCAAAATTATCAAAATTTTATTTTTGTCAACAGCCGTTAGATTTTCGCAAATGTCGACGTTTAAAATAATTGAAAAGTGTAACTCATATTTTTAAATTTTGAATATTATTTTTTGTCAAAAGACTTTAGATTTTTGCAAAAGTGGACATATAAAATTAATGAAAAGTGTAAAAAAATTTTCAAAATTATCCAAAAAAAATTTTTTGTCAAATACCGTTACATTTTTGCAAAAATCTAAGTTTTAAATTATTTAAAAGTGTAACGCATATTTTTAAATTTTCAAAAATTTTTGTTTTCAAAAACCGATAGATTTTTCTCAAAAAACCAACATTTAAAATTTTATGAAGTGTTACGTATTTTTCAAAATTATCAAAATTTTATTTTTGTCAACAGCCGTTAGATTTTCGCCAAAGTCGACGTTTAAAATAATTGAAAAGTGTAACGCATATTTTTAAATTTTCAACAATTTTTGTTTTCAAAAACCGATAGATTTTCTCAAAAAACCAACATTTAAAATTCTTATGAAGTGTTACGTATTTTTCAAAATTTTATTTTTGTCAACAGCCGTTAGATTTTCGCCAAATGTCGACGTTTAAAATAATTGAAAAGTGTAACGCATATTTTTAAATTTTGAATATTATTTTTTGTCAAAAGACTTTAGATTTTTGCAAAAGTGGACATATAAAATTAATGAAAAGTGTAAAAAATTTTAAAATTTTCAAAAAATTTTTCAAAATTTTTTTTTGTCAAATACCTTTTTCAAAATTTTATTTTTGTCAACAGACGATTAGTAAGTTTTAAATTCACTTTTAAATAATTAAAAGTGTAACGCATATTTTTAAATTTTTCAAAAAATTTTTTTTTTCAAAAACCGATAGATTTTCTCAAAAACCCCAACATTTAAAATTCTTATGAAGTGTTACGTATTTTTCAAAATTATCAAAATTTTATTTTTGTCAACAGCCGTTAGATTTTCGCCAAAGTCGACGTTTAAAATAATTGAAAAGTGTAACGCATATTTTTAAATTTTCAAAAATTTTTGTTTTCAAAAACCGATAGATTTTCTCAAAAAACCAACATTTAAAATTGTTATGAAGTGTTACGTATTTTTCAAAATTATCAAAATTTTATTTTTGTCAACAGCCGTTAGATTTTCGCCAAAAGTCGACGTTTAAAATAATTGAAAAGTGTAACGCATATTTTTAAATTTTGAAATATTTTTTTTTGTCAAAAGCCGTTAGATTTTTGCAAAAGTGGACATATAAAATTAATGAAAAGTGTAAAAAAATTTTCAAAATTTTTCAAAAAAAATTTTTTGTCAAATACCGTTACATTTTTGCAAAAGTCGACGTTTTAAATTATTTGAAAAGTGTAACGCATATTTTTAAATTTTCAAAAATTTTTGTTTTCAAAAACCGATAGATTTTCTCAAAAAACCAACATTTAAAATTCTTATGAAGTGTTACGTATTTTTCAAAATTATCAAAATTTTATTTTTGTCAACAGCCGTTAGATTTTCGCCAAAGTCGACGTTTAAAATAATTGAAAAGTGTAACGCATATTTTTAAATTTTGAATATTTTTTTTTGTCAAAAGACCTTTAGATTTTTGCAAAAGTGGACATATAAAATTAATGAAAAGTGTAAAAAAATTTTCAAAATTTTCCAAAAAAAAATTTTTGTCAAATACCGTTACATTTTTTTAACAAAAATTTTCAAAATTTTATTTTTGTCAACAGCCGTTAGATTTTCCAGTTTTAAAATAATTGAAAAGTGTAACGCATATTTTTAAATTTTCAAAATTTTTTTGTTTTCAAAAACCGATAGATTTTCTCAAAAAACCAACATTTAAAATTCTTATGAAGTGTTACGTATTTTTCAAAATTTTCAAAATTTTATTTTTGTCAACAGCCGTTAGATTTTCGCAAAAGTCGACGTTTAAAATAATTGAAAAGTGTAACGCATATTTTTAAATTTTCAAAATTTTTTTTTTTCAAAAACCGATTAGATTTTCTCAAAAAACCAACATTTAAAATTTCTTATGAAGTGTTATTTTAAAATTTAAATTTTTACGTATTTTTCAAAATTATCAAAATTTTATTTTTGTCAACAGCCGTTAGATTTTCGCCAAAGTCGACGTTTAAAATAATTGAAAAGTGTAACGCATATTTTTAAATTTTGAATATTATTTTTTGTCAAAAGACTTTAGATTTTTGCAAAAGTGGACATATAAAATTAATGAAAAGTGTAAAAAAATTTTCAAAATTTTCAAAAAAAAATTTTTGTCAAATACCGTTACATTTTTTGCAAAAATCGACTAGTTTTAAATTATTAAAAAGTGTAACGCATATTTTTAAATTTTCAAAAAATTTTTTTTTTTCAAAAACCGTTAGATTTTCTCAAAAAGTCGACATTTAAAATTATTTTTGAAAAGTGTAACAAATTTTTCAAAATTTTCAAAAAAATTTTTTTTGTCAACAACCGTTAGATTTTTGCAAAAGTCGACGTTTAAAATAATTGAAAAGTGTAACGCATTTTTCAAAATTTTCAAAATTTTTTTTTTGTCAACAGCCGTTAGATTTTCGCCAAAGTCGACGTTTAAAATAATTGAAAAGTGTAACGCATATTTTTAAATTTTCAAAAATTTTTGTTTTCAAAAACCGATAGATTTTCTCAAAAAACCAACATTTAAAATTGTTATGAAGTGTTACGTATTTTTCAAAATTATCAAAATTTTATTTTTGTCAACAGCCGTTAGATTTTCGCAAAAGTCGACGTTTAAAATAATTGAAAAGTGTAACGCATATTTTTAAATTTTGAATATTTTTTTTTGTCAAAAGCCGTTAGATTTTTGCAAAAGTGGACATATAAAATTAATGAAAAGTGTAAAAAAATTTTCAAAATTTTCCAAAAAAAATTTTTTGTCAAATACCGTTACATTTTTGCAAAAATCGACGTTTTAAATTATTTAAAAGTGTAACGCATATTTTTAAATTTTCAAAAATTTTTGTTTTCAAAGAACCGATAGATTTTCTCAAAATAACCAACATTTAAAATTCTTATGAAGTGTTACGTATTTTTCAAAATTATCAAAATTTTATTTTTGTCAACAGCCGTTAGATTTTCGCCAAAGTCGACGTTTAAAATAATTGAAAAGTGTAACGCATATTTTTAAATTTTTGAAAATTTTTTTTGTCAAAAACCGTTAGATTTTTGCTAAAAAATCAAAAGTGACATTTAAAATTGTTATGAAAAGTGTTAAAAAAATTTTCAAAATTTTCAAAATTTTATTTTTTGTCAACAGCCGTTAGATTTTTGCAAAAGTCGACGTTTAAAATAATTGAAAAGTGTAACGCATATTTTTAAATTTTCAAAAATTTTTTTTTTCAAAAACCGATAGATTTTCTCAAAAAACCAACATTTAAAATTATTATGAAGTGTTACGTATTTTTCAAAATTTTCAAAATTTTATTTTTGTCAACAGCCGTTAGATTTTTTCGCCAAAGTCGACGTTTAAAATAATTGAAAAGTGTAACGCATATTTTTAAATTTTCAAAAATTTTTGTTTTTCAAAAACCGATAGATTTTCTCAAAAAACCAACATTTAAAATTCTTATGAAGTGTAACGTATTTTTCAAAATTTTCAAAATTTTATTTTTGTCAACAGCCGTTAGATTTTCGCCAAAGTCGACGTTTAAAATAATTGAAAAGTGTAACGCATATTTTTAAATTTTCAAAATTTTTGTTTTCAAAAACCGATAGATTTTCTCAAAAAACCAACATTTAAAATTCTTATGAAGTGTTACGTATTTTTCAAAATTTTCAAAATTTTATTTTTGTCAACAGCCGTTAGATTTTTGCCAAATGTCGACGTTTAAAATAATTGAAAAGTGTAACGCATATTTTTAAATTTTGAATATTATTTTTTTGTCAAAAGACTTTAGATTTTTGCAAAAGTGGACATATAAAATTAATGAAAAGTGTAAAAAAATTTTCAAAATTTTCCAAAAAAAATTTTTTGTCAAATACCTTTACATTTTTGCAAAAATCTAAGTTTTAAATTATTTAAAAAGTGTAACGCATATTTTTAAATTTTCAAAAATTTTTGTTTTCAAGAACCGATAGATTTTCTCAAATAACCAACATTTAAAATTCTTATGAAGTGTTACGTATTTTTCAAAATTATCAAAATTTTATTTTTGTCAACAGCCGTTAGATTTTCGCCAAAGTCGACGTTTAAAATAATTGAAAAGTGTAACGCATATTTTTAAATTTTCAACAATTTTTGTTTTCAAAAACCGATAGATTTTCTCAAAAAACCAACATTTAAAATTCTTATGAAGTGTTACGTATTTTTCAAAATTATCAAAATTTTATTTTTGTCAACAGCCGTTAGATTTTCGCAAATGTCGACGTTTAAAATAATTGAAAAGTGTAACGCATATTTTTAAATTTTGAATATTATTTTTTGTCAAAAGACTTTAGATTTTTGCAAAAGTGGACATATAAAATTAATGAAAAGTGTAAAAATTTTCAAAATTTTTCAAAATTTTCCAAAAAAAAAAAATTTTTTGTCAAATACCTTTACATTTTTGCAAAAATCGACGTTTTAAATTATTTAAAAAGTGTAACGCATATTTTTAAATTTTCAAAATTTTTTTTTTTCAAAAACCGATAGATTTTCTCAAAAAACCAACATTTAAAATTCTTATGAAGTGTTACGTATTTTTCAAAATTATCAAAATTTTATTTTTGTCAACAGCCGTTAGATTTTCGCCAAAGTCGACGTTTAAAATAATTGAAAAGTGTAACGCATATTTTTAAATTTTCAAAAATTTTTGTTTTCAAAAACCGATAGATTTTCTCAAAAAACCAACATTTAAAATTGTTATGAAGTGTTACGTATTTTTCAAAATTATCAAAATTTTATTTTTGTCAACAGCCGTTAGATTTTCGCCAAAGTCGACGTTTAAAATAATTGAAAAGTGTAACGCATATTTTTAAATTTTGAAAATTTTTTTTTTTCAAAAGCCGTTAGATTTTTGCAAAAGTGGACATATAAAATTAATGAAAAGTGTAAAAATTTTCAAAATTTTCAAAAAAATTTTATTTTTGTCAAATACCGTTACATTTTTGCAAAAATCGACGTTTTAAATTATTTAAAAGTGTAACGCATATTTTTAAATTTTCAAAAATTTTTGTTTTCAAAAACCGATAGATTTTCTCAAAAAACCAACATTTAAAATTCTTATGAGGTGTTACGTATTTTTCAAAATTATCAAAATTTTATTTTTGTCAACAGCCGTTAGATTTTCGCCAAAGTCGACGTTTAAAATAATTGAAAAGTGTAACTCATATTTTTAAATTTTGAATATTATTTTTTGTCAAAAGACTTTAGATTTTTGCAAAAGTGGACATATAAAATTAATGAAAAGTGTAAAAAATTTTCAAAATTTTTCAAAAAAAAATTTTTGAAGTGTTGTATTTTTCAAAATTTTCAAAATTTTATTTTTGTCAACACCGTTAGATTTTGCAAAAATCTACGTTTTAAATTATTTAAAAGTGTAACGCATATTTTTAAATTTTCAAAATTTTTTGTTTTCAAAAACCGATAGATTTTCTCAAAAAACCAACATTTAAAATTCTTATGAAGTGTTACGTATTTTTCAAAATTATCAAAATTTTATTTTTGTCAACAGCCGTTAGATTTTCGCCAAAGTCGACGTTTAAAATAATTGAAAAGTGTAACGCATATTTTTAAATTTTCAAAAATTTTTGTTTTCAAAAACCGATAGATTTTCTCAAAAAACCAACATTTAAAATTCTTATGAAGTGTTACGTATTTTTCAAAATTATCAAAATTTTATTTTTGTCAACAGCCGTTAGATTTTCGCAAAAGTCGACGTTTAAAATAATTGAAAAGTGTAACGCATATTTTTAAATTTTGAATATTTTTTTTTGTCAAAAGCCTTTAGATTTTTGCAAAAGTGGACATATAAAATTAATGAAAAGTGTAAAAAATTTTTCAAAATTTTCAAAAAAAAATTTTTGTCAAATACCGTTACATTTTTTGCAAAAATCGACGTTTTAAATTATTTAAAAGTGTAACGCATATTTTTAAATTTTCAAAAATTTTTGTTTTCAAAAACCGATAGATTTTCTCAAAAAACCAACGTTTAAAATTCTTATGAAGTGTAACGTATTTTTCAAAATTTTCAAAATTTTATTTTTTGTCAACAGCCGTTAGATTTTTGCAAAAGTCGACGTTTAAAATAATTGAAAAGTGTAACGCATATTTTTTTTAAATTTTTTCAAAAATTTTTTTGTTTTCAAAAACCGTTAGATTTTCTCAAAAAACCAACATTTAAAATTATTTATAAAGTGTTACGTATTTTTCAAAATTTTCAAAAAAATTTATTTTTGTCAACAGCCGTTAGATTTTCGCCAAAAGTCGACGTTTAAAATAATTGAAAAGTGTAACGCATATTTTTAAATTTTCAAAAATTTTTTTTTGTTTTCAAAAACCGATAGATTTTTTTAAAAAACCAACATTTAAAATTGTTATGAAGTGTTACGTATTTTTCAAAATTATCAAAATTTTATTTTTGTCAACAGCCGTTAGATTTTCGCCAAAGTCGACGTTTAAAATAATTGAAAAGTGTAACGCATATTTTTAAATTTTGAATATTTTTTTTTTGTCAAAAAGCCGTTAGATTTTTGCAAAAGTGGACATATAAAATTAATGAAAAGTGTAAAAAAATTTTCAAAATTTTCAAAAAAAAAATTTTTTGTCAAATACCGTTACATTTTTGCAAAAATCGACGTTTTAAATTATTTAAAAGTGTAACGCATATTTTTAAATTTTCAAAAATTTTTGTTTTCAAAAACCGATAGATTTTCTCAAAAAACCAACATTTAAAATTCTTATGAAGTGTTACGTATTTTTCAAAATTATCAAAATTTTATTTTTGTCAACAGCCGTTAGATTTTCGCCAAAGTCGACGTTTAAAATAATTGAAAAGTGTAACGCATATTTTTAAATTTTTAAATATTTTTTTTTGTCAAAAACCGTTAGATTTTTGCAAAAGTGGACATATAAAATTAATGAAAAGTGTAAAAAAATTTTCAAAATTTTTCAAAAAAAAAATTGTTTGTCAAATTTTTTTCACATGTTTAAAATTTTAAAGTGTAACGCATATTTTTAAATTTTCAAAATTTTTTTTAATTTTTTAAATTTAAAATTTTATGAAGTGTTACGTATTTTTCAAAATTATCAAAATTTTATTTTTGTCAACAGCCGTTAGATTTTCGCCAAAGTCGACGTTTAAAATAATTGAAAAGTGTAACGCATATTTTTAAATTTTCAAAAATTTTTGTTTTCAAAAACCGATAGATTTTCTCAAAAAACCAACATTTAAAATTCTTATGAAGTGTTCTTGTTGGACGGTCATGGATATATTGACTCGGCTGTTCATGCTGATTCAGAACATATATACTTTATGGGGTCGGAGATGTCTCCTTCTGCCTGTTACAAACATTTTCGGTTGGCACAAACTTATTGAAACTTTACACCCCTCTTCGAGTTTAGCGTGTATAAAAATGATTGCTGTAGAGCTATATTTGCAGCTACAATCGACTTTTTTCGATTTGTGGGGGCGGATGGAGGCGTGGCGAAAATCCAAAATAAACTTGATCTGCGTGCAGAATTAACACATATTGTCCCCAAATTTGGTAGCTCTAGCTCTTATTATAGCTGAGATCTAGGTTTTCACACGGACGGACAGACAGACGGACATGGCTATATCGACTCGGCTGTTCATGCTGATTCAGAATATATATACTTTATGGGGTCGGAGATGTCTCCTTCTGCCTGTTACAAACATTTTCGGTTGGCACAAAGTTATAATACCCTTATACTCTTCGAGTAGCGGGTATAAAAATGATTGCTGTAGAGCTATATTTGCAGCTACAATCGACTTTTTTTCGATTTGTGGGGGGATGGAGGCGTGGCGAAAATCGAAAATAAACTTGGTCTGCGTGAGAATTAACACATTTTCGGTCCCAAATTTGGTAATAGCTCTTATAATAGCTTGAGATCTAGGTTTTCGGACGGACAGATGATTGCTGAGAGCTATATTTGCAGATAGACAGATACGGACATGGTATATCGACTGGCTGTTCATTGATTAATTCTTTATGGGGTCGGAGATGTCTCCTTCTGCCTGTTACAAACATTTTCGGTTGGCACAAAGTTATAATGTCCTATAAATACAATTCGGCCGCGGCACCCAGGAGTTGAACTCCGACTTTTCGATTAACTGTGGGGGCGGATGGACCACGGCGTGGCGAACGCAATCCCAAAATAAACTTGACTAGAATTTTCGGTGCAGATCATTAAAAAATATTGTCCCCAAATTTGGTAGTTAAAGCTCTAATAATAGCTGAGGTTAGGTTTTCACACGTAATTAAGAAAAAGACGGACTGCGGCCGGAGTGACAGACGGGTTCTGACATTATATCGACTCGGCTGTACATAAGCTGATTCAGAATACAGTCAATACTATTTATGGGGTCGGAGATGTCTCCTTCTGCCTGTTATCGGACGATCTTATTGAAACGTTGGCACAACACGCCCGCATGGTGGTCTTTAGTAGCGGGTATAAAAAATGATTGCTGTAGAGCTATATTTGCAGCTACAATCGACTTTTTTCGAATTTGTGGGGGCGGATGGAGGCGTGGCGAAAATCCAAAATAAACTTGATCTGCGTGCAGAATTAACACATATTGTCCCCAAATTTGGTAGCTCTAGCTCTTATTATAGCTGAGATCTAGGTTTTCACACGGACGGACAGACAGACAGACGGAGGACAGACGGCCAGACGGCCAGACGGCAACGGACATGGCTATATCGACTCGGCTGTTCATGCTGATTCAGAATATATATACTTTATGGGGTCGGAGATGTCTCCTTCTGCCTGTTACAAACATTTTCGGTTGGCACAAAGTTATAATACCCTTATACTCTTCGAGTAGCGGGTATAAAAATGATTGCTGTAGAGCTATATTTGCAGCTACAATCGACTTTTTTTCGATTTGTGGGGGCGGATGGAGGCGTGGCGAAAATCCAAAATAAACTTGATCTGCGTGCAGAATTAACACATATTGTCCCCAAATTTGGTAGCTCTAGCTCTTATAATAGCTGAGATCTAGGTTTTCACACGGACGGACAGACAGACAGACGGACAGACGGACAGACGGCCAGACGGACAGACGGACATGGCTATATCGACTCGGCTGTTCATGCTGATTCAGAATATATATACTTTATGGGGTCGGAGATGTCTCCTTCTGCCTGTTACAAACATTTTCGGTTGGCACAAAGTTATAATACCCTTATACTCTTCGAGTAGCGGGTATAAAAATGATTGCTGTAGAGCTATATTTGCAGCTACAATCGACTTTTTTTCGATTTGTGGGGGCGGATGGAGGCGTGGCGAAAATCCAAAATAAACTTGATCTGCGTGCAGAATTAACACATATTGTCCCCAAATTTGGTAGCTCTAGCTCTTATTAATAGCTGAGATCTAGGTTTTCACACGGACGGACAGACAGACAGACGGACAGACGGACAGACGGACAGACGGACATGGCTATATCGACTCGGCTGTTCATGCTGATTCAGAATATATATACTTTATGGGGTCGGAGATGTCTCCTTCTGCCTGTTACAAACATTTTCGGTTGGCACAAAGTTATAATACCCTTATACTCTTCGAGTAGCGGGTATAAAAATGATTGCTGTAGAGCTATATTTGCAGCTACAATCGACTTTTTTTCGATTTGTGGGGGCGGATGGAGGCGTGGCGAAAATCCAAAATAAACTTGATCTGCGTGCAGAATTAACACATATTGTCCCCAAATTTGGTAGCTCTAGCTCTTATTATAGCTGAGATCTAGGTTTTCACACGGACGGACAGACAGACAGACGGACAGACGGCCAGACGGACAGACGGACATGGCTATATCGACTCGGCTGTTCATGCTGATTCAGAATATATATACTTTATGGGGTCGGAGATGTCTCCTTCTGCCTGTTACAAACATTTTCGGTTGGCACAAAGTTATAATACCCTTATACTCTTCGAGTAGCGGGTATAAAAATGATATCTGTAAGTTTTGCATCGATTTTTATTTTTTTTATCGGCGTTTATTGAAACTTTCACACCCCGCATGGTGGTTTTATACATGTGTAAAAAATGATTGCTGTAGAGCTATATTTGCAGCTACAATCGATTTTTTGAATTTGTGGGGGCGGATGGAGGCGTGGCGAAAATCCAAAATAAACTTGATCTGCGTGCAGAATTAACACATATTGTCCCCAAATTTGGTAGCTCTAGCTCTTATAATAGCTGAGATCTAGGTTTTCACACGGACGGACAGACAGACAGACGGACATATACTTTATGGGGGGGGAGAAGTCCCCCTCCCCCTTTAAAAAAAAATTTTTATAAAAAAAAAAAAAAAAAAAAAAAAAAAAAAAAAAAAAAAAAAAAAAAAAAAAAAAAAAAAAAAAAAAAAAAAAATATAATTCGCCGCGGCACCCAGGAGTTGAACTCCGGACCTCGCTTAACAGTCAGACTACCATCACCACGACACTGCTTTATCGACTGGCTGTTCATGCTGATTCAGAATATATAAAATTACTATGAATATTTGGGGTCGCACATCATTAAAAAAAAAGTCTCCTACTGCCTAATTAAAACAAACAATTTAGGTTGCCACATAATTAAAAAAAGTTGTCTGCTGCTCTTGGAGTTGAACTCGGGTTCTGACATTAGGAAAAACCGACATAAGCACATGGCCACAGTGCAATACGATTTCTTGAATTTCTTCCTTATTTATCGGCCGATCTTATTGAAACTTTGCCAACACGCCCGCATGGTGGTTTTTATCACATGTGTAAAAAATGATTGCTGTACAGCTATATTTGCAGCTACAATCGACTTTTTGAAATTTGTGGGGGCGGATGGAGGCGTGGCGAAAATCCAAAATAAACTTGATCTGCGTGCAGAATTAACACATATTGTCCCCAAATTTGGTAGCTCTAGCTCTTATTATAGCTGAGATCTAGGTTTTCACACGGACGGACAGACAGACAGACGGACAGACGGACAGACGGCCAGACGGACAGACGGACATGGCTATATCGACTCGGCTGTTCATGCTGATTCAGAATATATATACTTTATGGGGTCGGAGATGTCTCCTTCTGCCTGTTACAAACATTTTCGGTTGGCACAAAGTTATAATACCCTTATACTCTTCGAGTAGCGGGTATAAAAATGATTGCTGTAGAGCTATATTTGCAGCTACAATCGACTTTTTTTCGATTTGTGGGGGCGGATGGAGGCGTGGCGAAAATCCAAAATAAACTTGATCTGCGTGCAGAATTAACACATATTGTCCCCAAATTTGGTAGCTCTAGCTCTTATAATAGCTGAGATCTAGGTTTTCACACGGACGGACAGAAGTAGACGGACAGACGGACGGACAGACGGCCAGACGGACAGACGGACATGGCTATATCGACTCGGCTGTTCATGCTGATTCAGTGATTAGAAATATATACTTTATGGGGTCGGAGATGTCTCCTTCTGCCTGTTACAAACATTTTCGGTTGGCACAAAGTTATAATACCCTTATACTCTTCGAGTAGCGGGTATAAAAATGATTGCTGTAGAGCTATATTTGCAGCTACAATCGACTTTTTTTCGATTTGTGGGGGCGGATGGAGGCGTGGCGAAAATCCAAAATAAACTTGATCTGCGTGCAGAATTAACACATATTGTCCCCAAATTTGGTAGCTCTAGCTCTTATAATAGCTGAGATCTAGGTTTTCACACGGACGGACAGACAGACAGACGGACAGACGGACATATACTTTATGGGGTCGGAGATGTCTCCTTCTGCCTGTTACAAACATTTTCGGTTGGCACAAAGTTATAATACCCCTTATACTCTTCGAGTAGCGGGTATAAAAATATAAGATACAAAAAAAATAAATATAATTCGCCGCGGCACCCAGGAGTTGAACTCCGGACCTCTCGCTTAACAGTCATCTACCATCACCACTCGACCACTGCATTTCTAACGCAATGACCAATAAAATTGCACTATGAATATTTTCGGTGCACATCATTAAAAAAAAAGTGGCCACATAATTAAAAAAAAAAAAGGTTGCCACATAATTAAAAAAAGTTGTGATTCAGAATATATATACTTTATGGGGTCGGAGATGTCTCCTTCTGCCTGTTACAAACATTTTCGGTTGGCACAAAGTTATAATACCCTTATACTCTTCGAGTAGCGGGTATAAAAATGATTGCTGTAGAGCTATATTTGCAGCTACAATCGACTTTTTTCGATTTGTGGGGGCGGATGGAGGCGTGGCGAAAATCCAAAATAAACTTGATCTGCGTGCAGAATTAACACATATTGTCCCCAAATTTGGTAGCTCTAGCTCTTATAATAGCTGAGATCTAGGTTTTCACACGGACGGACAGACAGACAGACGGACAGACGGACAGACGGACATACGGACTTGACTATATCGACTCGGCTGTTCATGCTGATTCAGAATATATATACTTTATGGGGTCGGAGATGTCTCCTTCTGCCTGTTACAAACATTTTCGGTTGGCACAAAGTTATAATACCCTTATACTCTTCGAGTAGCGGGTATTAAAAATGATTGCTGTAGAGCTATATTTGCAGCTACAATCGACTTTTTTTCGATTTGTGGGGGCGGATGGAGGCGTGGCGAAAATCCAAAATAAACTTGATCTGCGTGCAGAATTAACACATATTGTCCCCAAATTTGGTAGCTCTAGCTCTTATAATAGCTGAGATCTAGGTTTTCACACGGACGGACAGACAGACAGACGGACAGACGGCCAGACGGACAGACGGACAGACCGAAAACGAAAAAACGAATAAAAAAAAAATAAAAAATAAAAAAATTTTTATTTTTTTGAGATGTCTCCTTCTGCCTTTTACAAACATTTTCGGTTGGCACAAAGTTATAATACCCTTATACTCTTCGAGTAGCGGGTATAAAAATATAAGATACAAAAAAAATAAATATAATTCGCCGCGGCACCCAGGAGTTGAACTCCGGACCTCTCGCTTAACAGTCAACTACCATCACCACTCGACCACTGCATTTCTAACGCAATGACCAATAAAATTGCACTATGAATATTTTCGGTGCACATCATTAAAAAAAAAGTGGCCACATAATTAAAAAAAAAAAAGGTTGCCACATAATTAAAAAAAATTTTTTTTTTTTGGGGTTAAAACCGGGTTTTTAAATAAAAAAAAAAAAAAAAAAAAAAAAAAAAAAAAAAAAAAAAAATTTTAAAATTTTTTTTTTTTTTTTTTCACAATATTATAAAAAAAAAAAAAAAAAACCAAAACGTGGTTTTTATCACATGTGTTCTGACTATATTAAAGGTTTTGTGGGGGCGGATGGAGGCGTGGCGAAAATCCAAAATAAACTTGATCTGCGTGCAGAATTAACACATATTGTCCCCAAATTTGGTAGCTCTAGCTCTTATTATAGCTGAGATCTAGGTTTTCACACGGACGGACAGACAGACAGACGGACAGACGGACAGACGGCCAGACGGACAGACGGACATGGCTATATCGACTCGGCTGTTCATGCTGATTCAGAATATATATACTTTATGGGGTCGGAGATGTCTCCTTCTGCCTGTTACAAACATTTTCGGTTGGCACAAAGTTATAATACCCTTATACTCTTCGAGTAGCGGGTATAAAAATGATTGCTGTAGAGCTATATTTGCAGCTACAATCGACTTTTTTTCGATTTGTGGGGGCGGATGGAGGCGTGGCGAAAATCCAAAATAAACTTGATCTGCGTGCAGAATTAACACATATTGTCCCCAAATTTGGTAGCTCTAGCTCTTATTATAGCTGAGATCTAGGTTTTCACACGGACGGACAGACAGACAGACGGACAGACGGCCAGACGGACAGACGGACATGGCTATATCGACTCGGCTGTTCATGCTGATTCAGAATATATATACTTTATGGGGTCGGAGATGTCTCCTTCTGCCTGTTACAAACATTTTCGGTTGGCACAAAGTTATAATACCCTTATACTCTTCGAGTAGCGGGTATAAAAATGATTGCTGTAGAGCTATATTTGCAGCTACAATCGACTTTTTTTCGATTTGTGGGGGCGGATGGAGGCGTGGCGAAAATCCAAAATAAACTTGATCTGCGTGCAGAATTAACACATATTGTCCCCAAATTTGGTAGCTCTAGCTCTTATAATAGCTGAGATCTAGGTTTTCACACGGACGGACAGACAGACAGACGGCCAGACGTACATATACTTTATGGGGTTTGAGATGTCTTCCTTCTTTGCCTCTTATTACATTTGCAACACTTTGGTTGGTTTTTTCACATGTGTATAAAAATGATTGCTTGTAAGTTATTTGGGGGGGGGGGGGGGGAGCGAAAATCCAAAATAAAATTGATGCGTGCAAAGAATTAACACATATTGTCGCCCAATTTGGTAGCTCTACTCTTATTATAGCTGAGATCTAGGTTTTCACACGGACGGACAGACAGACAGACGGACAGACGGCCAGACGGCCATGACCGATAAGATCGGACATGGCTATATCGACTCGGCTGTTCATGCTGATTCAGAAAATATATACTTTATGGGGTCGGAGATGTCTCCTTCTGCCTTTTACAAACATTTTCGGTTGGCAAAGTTAATCCTATACTTTCACAATATTGCTGTAGAGTATAAGTAAATAATTTTTTTTCTTCTTCTGCCTGAGTTAGTTATAATACCCTTATACTCTTCGAGTAGCTGGTATAAAAACCGACATAAGCACATGGCCACAGTGCAATACGATTTCTTGAATTTCTTCCTTATTTATCGGCCGATCTTATTGAAACTTTGCCAACACGCCCGCATGGTGGTTTTTATCACATGTGTAAAAAATGATTGCTGTAGAGCTATATTTGCAGCTACAATCCAAAATAAACTTGACCTGCGTGCAGAATTAACACATATTGTCCCCAAATTTGGTAGCTCTAGCTCTTATTATAGCTGAGATCTAGGTTTTCACACGGACGGACAGACAGACAGACGGACAGACGGACAGACGGCCAGACGGACATGGCTATATCGACTCGGCTGTTCATGCTGATTCAGAATATATATACTTTATGGGGTCGGAGATGTCTCCTTCTGCCTGTTACAAACATTTTCGGTTGGCACAAAGTTATAATACCCTTATACTCTTCGAGTAGCGGGTATAAAAATGATTGCTGTAGAGCTATATTTGCAGCTACAATCGACTTTTTTTCGATTTGTGGGGGCGGATGGAGGCGTGGCGAAAATCCAAAATAAACTTGATCTGCGTGCAGAATTAACACATATTGTCCCCAAATTTGGTAGCTCTAGCTCTTATAATAGCTGAGATCTAGGTTTTCACACGGACGGACAGACAGACAGACGGACAGACGGCCAGACGGCCAGACGGACAGACGGACATGGCTATATCGACTCGGCTGTTCATGCTGATTCAGAATATATATACTTTATGGGGTCGGAGATGTCTCCTTCTGCCTGTTACAAACATTTTCGGTTGGCACAAAGTTATAATACCCTTATACTCTTCGAGTAGCGGGTATAAAAATGATTGCTGTAGAGCTATATTTGCAGCTACAATCGACTTTTTTTCGATTTGTGGGGGCGGATGGAGGCGTGGCGAAAATCCAAAATAAACTTGATCTGCGTGCAGAATTAACACATATTGTCCCCAAATTTGGTAGCTCTAGCTCTTATAATAGCTGAGATCTAGGTTTTCACACGGACGGACAGACAGACAGACGGACAGACGGACAGACGGCCAGACGGACAGACGGACATGGCTATATCGACTCGGCTGTTCATGCTGATTCAGAATATATATACTTTATGGGGTCGGAGATGTCTCCTTCTGCCTGTTACAAACATTTTCGGTTGGCACAAAGTTATAATACCCTTATACTCTTCGAGTAGCGGGTATAAAAATGATTGCTGTAGAGCTATATTTGCAGCTACAATCGACTTTTTTTCGATTTGTGGGGGCGGATGGAGGCGTGGCGAAAATCCAAAATAAACTTGATCTGCGTGCAGAATTAACACATATTGTCCCCAAATTTGGTAGCTCTAGCTCTTATAATAGCTGAGATCTAGGTTTTCACACGGACGGACAGACAGACAGACGGACAGACGGACAGACGGACAGACGGCCAGACGGACAGACGGACATGGCTATATCGACTCGGCTGTTCATGCTGATTCAGAATATATATACTTTATGGGGTCGGAGATGTCTCCTTCTGCCTGTTACAAACATTTTCGGTTGGCACAAAGTTATAATACCCTTATACTCTTCGAGTAGCGGGTATAAAAATGATTGCTGTAGAGCTATATTTGCAGCTACAATCGACTTTTTTCGATTTGTGGGGGCGGATGGAGGCGTGGCGAAAATCCAAAATAAACTTGATCTGCGTGCAGAATTAACACATATTGTCCCCAAATTTGGTAGCTCTAGCTCTTATAATAGCTGAGATCTAGGTTTTCACACGACAGACGGACAGACGGCACGGACAGACGGACAGACGGTAATGCTATATTTGCAGCTACAATCGACTTTTTTTTCGATTTGTGGGGGCGGATGGAGGCGTGGCGAAAATCCAAAATAAACTTGATCTGCGTGCAGAATTAACACATATTGTCCCCAAATTTGGTAGCTCTAGCTCTTATAATAGCTGAGATCTAGGTTTTCACACGGACGGACAGACAGACAGACGGACAGACGGACAGACGGCCAGACGGACAGACGGACATGGCTATATCGACTCGGCTGTTCATGCTGATTCAGAATATATATACTTTATGGGGTCGGAGATGTCTCCTTCTGCCTGTTACAAACATTTTCGGTTGGCACAAAGTTATAATACCCTTATACTCTTCGAGTAGCGGGTATAAAAAATGATTGCTGTAGAGCTATATTTGCAGCTACAATCGACTTTTTTTCGATTTGTGGGGGCGGATGGAGGCGTGGCGAAAATCCAAAATAAACTTGATCTGCGTGCAGAATTAACACATATTGTCCCCAAATTTGGTAGCTCTAGCTCTTATAATAGCTGAGATCTAGGTTTTCACACGGACGGACAGACAGACAGACGGACAGACGGCACAGACGGCCAGACGGACAGACGGACATGGCTATATCGACTCGGCTGTTCATGCTGATTCAGAATATATATACTTTATGGGGTCGGAGATGTCTCCTTCTGCCTGTTACAAACATTTTCGGTTGGCACAAAGTTATAATACCCTTATACTCTTCGAGTAGCGGGTATAAAAATGATTGCTGTAGAGCTATATTTGCAGCTACAATCGACTTTTTTTCGATTTGTGGGGGCGGATGGAGGCGTGGCGAAAATCCAAAATAAACTTGATCTGCGTGCAGAATTAACACATATTGTCCCCAAATTTGGTAGCTCTAGCTCTTATAATAGCTGAGATCTAGGTTTTCACACGGACGGACAGACAGACAGACGGACAGACGGACAGACGGACAGACGGACAGACGGACATGGCTATATCGACTCGGCTGTTCATGCTGATTCAGAATATATATACTTTATGGGGTCGGAGATGTCTCCTTCTGCCTGTTACAAACATTTTCGGTTGGCACAAAGTTATAATACCCTTATACTCTTCGAGTAGCGGGTATAAAAAATGATTGCTGTAGAGCTATATTTGCAGCTACAATCGACTTTTTTTCGATTTGTGGGGGGCGGATGGAGGCGTGGCGAAAATCCAAAATAAACTTGATCTGCGTGCAGAATTAACACATATTGTCCCCAAATTTGGTAGCTCTAGCTCTTATAATAGCTGAGATCTAGGTTTTCACACGGACGGACAGACAGACAGACGGACAGACGGACAGACGGACAGACGGACAGACGGACATGGCTATATCGACTCGGCTGTTCATGCTGATTCAGAATATATATACTTTATGGGGTCGGAGATGTCTCCTTCTGCCTGTTACAAACATTTTCGGTTGGCACAAAGTTATAATACCCTTATACTCTTCGAGTAGCGGGTATAAAAAATGATTGCTGTAGAGCTATATTTGCAGCTACAATCGACTTTTTTTTCGATTTGTGGGGGCGGATGGAGGCGTGGCGAAAATCCAAAATAAACTTGATCTGCGTGCAGAATTAACACATATTGTCCCCAAATTTGGTAGCTCTAGCTCTTATAATAGCTGAGATCTAGGTTTTCACACGGACGGACAGACAGACAGACGGACAGACGGCCAGACGGACAGACGGACAGACGGACATGGCTATATCGACTCGGCTGTTCATGCTGATTCAGAATATATATACTTTATGGGGTCGGAGATGTCTCCTTCTGCCTGTTACAAACATTTTCGGTTGGCACAAAGTTATAATACCCTTATACTCTTCGAGTAGCGGGTATAAAAATGATTGCTGTAGAGCTATATTTGCAGCTACAATCGACTTTTTTTTCGATTTGTGGGGGCGGATGGAGGCGTGGCGAAAATCCAAAATAAACTTGATCTGCGTGCAGAATTAACACATATTGTCCCCAAATTTGGTAGCTCTAGCTCTTATAATAGCTGAGATCTAGGTTTTCACACGGACGGACAGACAGACAGACGGACAGACGGACAGACGGACAGACGGACAGACGGACATGGCTATATCGACTCGGCTGTTCATGCTGATTCAGAATATATATACTTTATGGGGTCGGAGATGTCTCCTTCTGCCTGTTACAAACATTTTCGGTTGGCACAAAGTTATAATACCCTTATACTCTTCGAGTAGCGGGTATAAAAAATGATTGCTGTAGAGCTATATTTGCAGCTACAATCGACTTTTTTTCGATTTGTGGGGGCGGATGGAGGCGTGGCGAAAATCCAAAATAAACTTGATCTGCGTGCAGAATTAACACATATTGTCCCCAAATTTGGTAGCTCTAGCTCTTATAATAGCTGAGATCTAGGTTTTCACACGGACGGACAGACAGACAGACGGACAGACGGACAGACGGACAGACGGACATGGCTATATCGACTCGGCTGTTCATGCTGATTCAGAATATATATACTTTATGGGGTCGGAGATGTCTCCTTCTGCCTGTTACAAACATTTTCGGTTGGCACAAAGTTATAATACCCTTATACTCTTCGAGTAGCGGGTATAAAAAATGATTGCTGTAGAGCTATATTTGCAGCTACAATCGACTTTTTTTCGATTTGTGGGGGGCGGATGGAGGCGTGGCGAAAATCCAAAATAAACTTGATCTGCGTGCAGAATTAACACATATTGTCCCCAAATTTGGTAGCTCTAGCTCTTATAATAGCTGAGATCTAGGTTTTCACACGGACGGACAGACAGACAGACGGACAGACGGACAGACGGACAGACGGACATGGCTATATCGACTCGGCTGTTCATGCTGATTCAGAATATATATACTTTATGGGGTCGGAGATGTCTCCTTCTGCCTGTTACAAACATTTTCGGTTGGCACAAAGTTATAATACCCTTATACTCTTCGAGTAGCGGGTATAAAAAATGATTGCTGTAGAGCTATATTTGCAGCTACAATCGACTTTTTTTCGATTTGTGGGGGGCGGATGGAGGCGTGGCGAAAATCCAAAATAAACTTGATCTGCGTGCAGAATTAACACATATTGTCCCCAAATTTGGTAGCTCTAGCTCTTATAATAGCTGAGATCTAGGTTTTCACACGGACGGACAGACAGACAGACGGACAGACGGACAGACGGACAGACGGACAGACGGACATGGCTATATCGACTCGGCTGTTCATGCTGATTCAGAATATATATACTTTATGGGGTCGGAGATGTCTCCTTCTGCCTGTTACAAACATTTTCGGTTGGCACAAAGTTATAATACCCTTATACTCTTCGAGTAGCGGGTATAAAAATGATTGCTGTAGAGCTATATTTGCAGCTACAATCGACTTTTTTTCGATTTGTGGGGGGCGGATGGAGGCGTGGCGAAAATCCAAAATAAACTTGATCTGCGTGCAGAATTAACACATATTGTCCCCAAATTTGGTAGCTCTAGCTCTTATAATAGCTGAGATCTAGGTTTTCACACGGACGGACAGACAGACAGACGGACAGACGGCCAGACGGCCAGACGGACAGACGGACATGGCTATATCGACTCGGCTGTTCATGCTGATTCAGAATATATATACTTTATGGGGTCGGAGATGTCTCCTTCTGCCTGTTACAAACATTTTCGGTTGGCACAAAGTTATAATACCCTTATACTCTTCGAGTAGCGGGTATAAAAAATGATTGCTGTAGAGCTATATTTGCAGCTACAATCGACTTTTTTTCGATTTGTGGGGGGCGGATGGAGGCGTGGCGAAAATCCAAAATAAACTTGATCTGCGTGCAGAATTAACACATATTGTCCCCAAATTTGGTAGCTCTAGCTCTTATAATAGCTGAGATCTAGGTTTTCACACGGACGGACAGACAGACAGACGGACAGACGGGCAGCAGACGGACAGACGGACATGGCTATATCGACTCGGCTGTTCATGCTGATTCAGAATATATATACTTTATGGGGTCGGAGATGTCTCCTTCTGCCTGTTACAAACATTTTCGGTTGGCACAAAGTTATAATACCCTTATACTCTTCGAGTAGCGGGTATAAAAATGATTGCTGTAGAGCTATATTTGCAGCTACAATCGACTTTTTTTCGATTTGTGGGGGGCGGATGGAGGCGTGGCGAAAATCCAAAATAAACTTGATCTGCGTGCAGAATTAACACATATTGTCCCCAAATTTGGTAGCTCTAGCTCTTATAATAGCTGAGATCTAGGTTTTCACACGGACGGACAGACAGACAGACGGACAGACGGACAGACGGACAGACGGACATGGCTATATCGACTCGGCTGTTCATGCTGATTCAGAATATATATACTTTATGGGGTCGGAGATGTCTCCTTCTGCCTGTTACAAACATTTTCGGTTGGCACAAAGTTATAATACCCTTATACTCTTCGAGTAGCGGGTATAAAAATGATTGCTGTAGAGCTATATTTGCAGCTACAATCGACTTTTTTTCGATTTGTGGGGGGCGGATGGAGGCGTGGCGAAAAATCCAAAATAAACTTGATCTGCGTGCAGAATTAACACATATTGTCCCCAAATTTGGTAGCTCTAGCTCTTATAATAGCTGAGATCTAGGTTTTCACACGGACGGACAGACAGACAGACGGACAGACGGACAGACGGACAGACGGACATGGCTATATCGACTCGGCTGTTCATGCTGATTCAGAATATATATACTTTATGGGGTCGGAGATGTCTCCTTCTGCCTGTTACAAACATTTTCGGTTGGCACAAAGTTATAATACCCTTATACTCTTCGAGTAGCGGGTATAAAAATGATTGCTGTAGAGCTATATTTGCAGCTACAATCGACTTTTTTTCGATTTGTGGGGGGCGGATGGAGGCGTGGCGAAAATCCAAAATAAACTTGATCTGCGTGCAGAATTAACACATATTGTCCCCAAATTTGGTAGCTCTAGCTCTTATAATAGCTGAGATCTAGGTTTTCACACGGACGGACAGACAGACAGACGGACAGACGAGACGGACAGACGGACAGACGGACATGGCTATATCGACTCGGCTGTTCATGCTGATTCAGAATATATATACTTTATGGGGTCGGAGATGTCTCCTTCTGCCTGTTACAAACATTTTCGGTTGGCACAAAGTTATAATACCCTTATACTCTTCGAGTAGCGGGTATAAAAATGATTGCTGTAGAGCTATATTTGCAGCTACAATCGACTTTTTTTCGATTTGTGGGGGGCGGATGGAGGCGTGGCGAAAATCCAAAATAAACTTGATCTGCGTGCAGAATTAACACATATTGTCCCCAAATTTGGTAGCTCTAGCTCTTATAATAGCTGAGATCTAGGTTTTCACACGGACGGACAGACAGACAGACGGACAGACGGCCAGACGGACAGACGGACAGACGGACATGGCTATATCGACTCGGCTGTTCATGCTGATTCAGAATATATATACTTTATGGGGTCGGAGATGTCTCCTTCTGCCTGTTACAAACATTTTCGGTTGGCACAAAGTTATAATACCCTTATACTCTTCGAGTAGCGGGTATAAAAATGATTGCTGTAGAGCTATATTTGCAGCTACAATCGACTTTTTTTCGATTTGTGGGGGGCGGATGGAGGCGTGGCGAAAATCCAAAATAAACTTGATCTGCGTGCAGAATTAACACATATTGTCCCCAAATTTGGTAGCTCTAGCTCTTATAATAGCTGAGATCTAGGTTTTCACACGGACGGACAGACAGACAGACGGACAGACGGACAGACGGACAGACGGACATGGCTATATCGACTCGGCTGTTCATGCTGATTCAGAATATATATACTTTATGGGGTCGGAGATGTCTCCTTCTGCCTGTTACAAACATTTTCGGTTGGCACAAAGTTATAATACCCTTATACTCTTCGAGTAGCGGGTATAAAAAATGATTGCTGTAGAGCTATATTTGCAGCTACAATCGACTTTTTTTCGATTTGTGGGGGGCGGATGGAGGCGTGGCGAAAATCCAAAATAAACTTGATCTGCGTGCAGAATTAACACATATTGTCCCCAAATTTGGTAGCTCTAGCTCTTATAATAGCTGAGATCTAGGTTTTCACACGGACGGACAGACAGACAGACGGACAGACGGACAGACGGACAGACGGACAGACGGACATGGCTATATCGACTCGGCTGTTCATGCTGATTCAGAA
>JAECXD010000365.1:0-40534 GCA_018151445.1 Zaprionus inermis
AGTACTTAAACTAGATTTATTTGACATCGTTAGCATTAAATTCACAGAGTAGTAACATGATTTATCAATGTATGAGAACTGTAATCAACGTAACAGAAATGAATACTAGCTGTTGCAACTTAACGAAGAAGAAGATGTAAAACAGATGTATTTGATGAAGAATGAAGGAGAAAATAATCGAATAGAGTTAGAGGCGAGTTGACGTGCATTTTTATTCGAGAGAAAAACGGATTTATATGCAATATAAATCATTTATACGCTGCCTTACTCCTGGAGCGAACAGGGCGCCCGAGCAGGGATTTTTGGATAAAATTAACCCGGATTGAAGCTCATTGCTGGAGCTACAAATAGTTGAGGCGCTGCATCGGCTTAACTGCAGCGTCCGCCTTGCGCAAAATTGTGGAGTTTTTTGTGAGTGACGATTTAATATTTCTTGCAGGCATTTAAATTCAAATTGAAGTGTGATTAAAATTCCATTAACACTACAGTATATTTGGATTTGTGTCAGGTGTGAAATTGCAAGTGTAGAAAAATCAAGAACGGTTGTGTAGTGCTAAAAGGTACATACATACATTCGCTCATAAATATTTACAAATTCTTCACAGCACAGTGGCTGCACTTTTCGTTTCTTCTGTGGAAGCTGCATGTGCGTATGTATGTATGTATGCTTATATACAGCAAGTACAACCGTAGTGTAATTGAACGGTAGCTATTGAGATCGGTTATCAACACTCGTGACTTTCATTTGGAAACTTAGCAGCACCTGTTCTTTGTGCGAACTTTTTAGTGAAAAGCAATTGCAATTGAAGTCGACAGGTGGTAAATAGTTTAAACGAATTGATTCTTACCGCACAAGCAACTTAAGCTAGGCGCAATCAAATTTGTGTATTGGTAAACGGTCGTTTAAAGTTGATTTACGTGCTTGGTAATTTGCCCTTTTTTGTAGGGATAGAAGTATTGTGTTTTTTCGCTAAGTGTGTTACGTTAAGCAACGATTATGGCACCAAAGAAGGGTAAAGAATCAGACATGTTTAGTGCAAGAACAGGCTTACGTATTTACGCGCAATAAAAATCTTTTATTTTTAAAAAATTTGCTTCAATGACAGCTGCTGAGTTGAAGCACGGCTCAGCTTTAATAGAATCAAATTATAGCCAATATTGTACTGTTCAAGCCCGAATTAAGCAAGAGAGTGAGGATGCAAGTGATTATGATAGCAGGACAGAAGTTGAAGAACTATATTTAACCAAAGGCCAAAATAGTAATGCATTGCTCAATACAAGTCGACACTCTGAGGTAATGAATCGCCAGTCAGTGTTGCACTGGTTCCGCGTTCGGCTAAGCTCCATAATCCTAAATTACCCTCAGTTTTCGGGAACTTGATGAGTGATCAAGCTTTGGTTCAATACATTCGTTTTTGGCTTATAGGTTCGAATATTGAACTTGACGACCTTGTCCAAATTGATTCACTTGAGATCATCCCTTGGACCTATACCTTTGAGTACAATCGATTGCTTAGAATTGACCGGTTGTAACTATAGTGCTGGTGACTTTTGCAGGATCGCTACGAAAACAAGTCTATTGTTCAAGCCTATATTAACGAATTGTTTAACTTGAAACGACTTAGGCAGGCTGATTCCGAAGCGCTGCGTATTATGTCACTGTCAACTCTTAGTTGGTCGCGCTTAAGTCTAAGCAAAGAACAAGAAACTTTGATGCGACATTTCATTTAATTCGCTGCAAGATGACGACCATCGATAAGTGGGTGAAATGGACGCACTAAGATGCCTTCGTGGACAACTTGTCCCAGTTTTTGATTAATCGTGGAATGAATTTAGCAAATCGAGAAGCGCGTCGTTCAAACAACAGTAAAGCGACATTCAATAAGAAGGAGCCCAAAAGGGCTAGCTTAGCTGCGACAATTGACAGCAACGTTTGTAATACAAGTTTGTGTTATCAATGCTCTGGGCCGTATAGTTTGAAGTCAAGCCCAAAGTTCAAACAGTTGTCAGAAATGCAGAGATATAATGAGTTAAAGAAATTAGGTCTCTTTTTGCTTTAGTAAGCGCCATTCTACAAGAGGTTGCAGCAAGCAGCACATAGTATTTGCTAAGCCCTATCATGACTTAAGCCGCATCGAGCAAACAGAGATGTCGTATCTAACTCATGCAGCACAAGAATCAAGTTCTTTACATAGCTCTCACTCTTAAGAGGAACTTCCTGACCAATTTGGCAACTGCGATCGTTTTTGTAAGGAACAGTAAGGGAATTTGCGATTGCTGTAAATACGTTTTGGATTCTGGAAGTCAGCTGAACTTTTGTTACTACAAGGTTGGACACTGATGTGTCTTAGTGGAATTGGCAATTCAACTTCGCAAATTCTAGGTGAAGTTCAAGCCACAATCTAGAGGGACGCTTTTTTCTGCTATCCCCAATTTTTATGTGTTGCCGGAAATCACCCGATATAATCCTTCCTGTTCTGCTTTAGATGTCAACGGCCAAATTCCTCAAGGGATAACACTTGCTGACCCAACCTTTAACTCTGATCAAGCATTGACATGTTGTTGGGGGTTTCTATTTCTTTTAAGTTGATTATGGCTGGTCAGATCAAGCTGGGACCAAATATGCTAAATCTTGCAACGATCGTTGTTTCATTGGATAGTCGTTGGGGAATTTATGCTCACATAACAGGAGTCTCGTTGCTAGTGAACGAAGCTAAAAAAGCGCCATCGAAGCCAGATGAGTTGCATGACTTAGTGCAAAGGTTTTGGAGGTTTGATGAGCTGCCCGAGGTCGCGGATAAATTCACTAGTGAGAAACGGCAGTGCGAAACTCACTTGCGTCAAATAGGGCAGCTGGAGTCTGGGCGGGCTAGTGGTGACACTACCTTTTAAAGAGCCTATGTGTCGTTAGGCGACACGTAAAAATCGCACTTTCTCGATTTTTGAACTTAGAACGCAAATTATGCCTAAGCAATCGATTTCGAACAAAGGTATAGGTCCAAGGGATGATCTCAAGTGAATCAATTTGGACAGGTCGTCAAGTTCAATATTCGAACCTATAACGAATGTATTGAACCAACTTGTCCACTCCGTAAAGTTTCCCCGAAAACTGAGGGTAATTTTAAGTTATGGAGCTTAGCCGAACGCGGAACTTGCACAAAGACTAGCGATTCATTACCTCCAGAGTGTCGACTTGTATGAGCAATGCAACTTACTATTTTGGCCTTTATTTCACAATATAGTTCTTCAACTTCTGTCCTGCTATCATAATCACTTGCATCCTCACCTCTTGCTTAATTCGGGCTTCTTCTTGAACAGTACAATATTGGCTATAATCTTGATTCTATTAAACTGGAGCCAAAAGCCTCCAACTCAGCAGTTGTCATTGGAAGCAAATTTTTTAAAAATACAAAATAAATTTGATCTGCCGGCAGAATTCACACATATTGTCCCCAAATTTGGTAGCTCTAGCTCTTTTATTGGCTGAAATCTAGGTTTTCATACGGAGGGAAGAAGGAAAGACGGACAGACAGACAGACGGACAGAAGGACAGATGGACAGATGGACAGACAGACAGACAGACAGACGGACAGATGGATATGGCTATATCGACTCGCCTGTTTATGCTGATTCAGAATATATAGTTTACGCGGTCGGAGATGTCTCCTTCTGCCTGCTGCTTACATTTTCGGTTGGCACAAAGCTATAGTTCCCTTCTACTCTCCAATTAGCCAGTATAACAAATATAAGATATGATAAAAAAATAAATATAAGTCGGTCGCCACACCCAGGAGTTGAACTCCAGTCCTATCCCTTAACAGTCCATTTTTATTCGAGAGAAAAACGGATTTATATGCAATATAAATCATTTATACGCTGCCTTGAGACTCTGGAGCGAACATTCGGCGCCCGAGCAGGGATTTTTGGATAAAGTTCAACCCGGATTGAAGCTCATTGCTGGAGCTTACAAATAGTTGAGGCGCTGCATCGGCTTAACTGCAGCGTCCGCCTTGCGCAAAATTGTGGAGTTTTTTGTGAGTGACGATTTAATATTTCTTGCAGGCATTTAAATTCAAATTGAAGTGTGATTAAAATTCCATTAAGACCTTACAGTATATTTGGATTTGTGTCAGGTGTGAAATTGCAAGTGTAGAAAAATCAAGAACGGTTGTGTAGTGCTAAAAGGTACATACATACATTCGCCTACATAAATATTTACAAATTTTCTCACAGCACAGTGGCTGCATTTTCGGTTTCTCTTCTGTGGAAGCTGTACGTGCGTATGTATGTATGTATGCTTATATACAGCAAGTACAACCGTATTGTAATTGAACGGTAGCTTATTGAGATCGGTTATCAACACTGTGACTTTCATTTAAACTTAGCAGCACCTGTTCTTTGTGCGAACTTTTTTAGTGAAAAGCAATTGCAATTGAAGTCGACAGGTGGTAAATAGTTTAAACGAATTGACTTTACCGCACAAGCAACTTAAGCTAGGCGCAATCAAATTTGTGTATTGGTAAACAATTCGTTTAAAGTTGATTTACGTGCTTGGTAATTTGCCCTTTTTTTGTAGGGATAGAAGTATTGTGTTTTTCGCTAAGTGTGTTACGTTAAGCAACGATTATGGCACCAAAGAAGGGTAAAGAATCAGACATGTTTAGTGCAAGAACAGGCTTACGTATTTACGCGCAATAAAAATTTTATTTTTTAAAAAATTTGCTTCAATGACAGCTGCTGAGTTGGAAGCACGGCTCAGTTTAATAGAATCAAATTATAGCCAATATTGTACTGTTCAAGCCCGAATTAAGCAAGAGAGTGAGGATGCAAGTGATTATGATAGCAGGACAGAAGTTGAAGAACTATATTGTGAAATAAAGGCCAAAATAGTAAGTTGCATTGCTCATACAAGTCGACACTCTGGAGGTAATGAATCGCTAGTCAGCGTACAAGTTCCGCGTTCGGCTAAGCTCCATAACTTAAAATTACCTCAGTTTTCGGGAAACTTTACGGAGTGGACAAGTTGGTTCAATACATTCGTTTTGCTTATAGGTTCGAATATTGAACTTGACGACCTGTCCAAATTGATTCACTTGAGATCATCCCTTGGACCTATACCTTTGAGTACAATCGATTGCTTAGACATAATTTGCGTTCTAAGTTCAAAAATCGAGAAAGTGCGATTTTTTACGTGTCGCCTAACGATACCTTAGGCTCTTTAAAAGGTAGTGTCACCACTAGCCGCCCAGACTCCAACTGCCTGACATTTGACGCAAAGTGAGTTTCGCACTGCCGTTCCTCACTAGTGAATTTATCCGCGACCTCGGGCAACTCATCAAACCTCCAAAACCTTTGCACTAAGTCATGCAACTCATCTGGCTTCGATGGCCCTTTTTTAGCTTCGTTCACTAGCAACGAGACTCCTGTTGTAGGCATAAATTCCCCAACGACTATCCAGCCAAACAACGATCGTTGCAAGATTGGCATATTTGGTCCCAGCTTGATCTGACCAGCCATAATCAACTTAAAGAAAATAGAAACCCCCAGCAACATGTCAATGCTTTGATCAGAGTTAAAGGTTGGGTCAGCAAGTGTTATCCCTTGAGGAATTTGGCCGTTGACATCTAAAGCAGAACAGGAAGGATTATATCGGGTGATTTCCGGCAACACATAAAAATTGGGGGTAGCAGAAAAAAGCGTCACTCTAGATTTAATTGTGGCTTGAACTTCACCTAGAATTTGCGAAGTTGAATTGCCAATTCCACTAAGACACATCCGTGTCCAACCTTGTAGTAACAAAATTCAGCTGACTTCCAGAATCCAAAACGTATTTACAGCAATCATAATTTCCCTTGCTGTTCCTTACAAAAACGATCGCAGTTGCCAAAAAATTGGTCGAAGTTCCTCTTAAGAGTGAGCTATGTAAAGAACTTGATTCTTGTGCTGCATGAGAGTTAGATACGACATCTCTGTTTGCTCGATGCAATAAGTCATGATAGGGCTTATTGCAAATACTACAATGCTGCGCGCTGCAACCTCTTGTAGAATGGCGCTTACTAAAGCATACAAAAAAGAGACCTAATTTCTTTAACTCATTATATCTCTGCATTTCTGACAACTGTTTGAACTTTGGGCACGACTTCAAACTATACGGCCCAGAGCATTGATAACACAAACTTGTATTACAAACGTTGCTGTCAATTGTCGCAGCTAAGCTAGCCCTTTTGGGCTCCTTCTTATTGAATGTCGCTTTACTGTTGTTTGAACGACGCGCTTCTCGATTTGCTAAATTCATTCCACGATTAATCAAAAACTGGGACAAAGTTGTCCACGAAGGCATCTTAGTGCAATCCCATTCACCATCCCACTTATCGATAGTCTCGTCATCAAGCTTGCAGCGAATTAAATGAAATATTATCGCATCAAGGATTTCTTGTTCTTTGCTTAGACTTAAGCGCGACCAACTAAGAGTTGACAGTGACATAATACGCAGCGCTTCGGAATCAGCCTGCCTAAGTCGTTTCAAGTTAAACAATTCGTTAATATAGGCTTGAACAATAATAGACTTGTTTTCGTAGCGATCCTGCAAAAGTCGCAACGCTTTACTATAGTTACAACCGGTCAATTCTAAGCAATCGATTGTACTCAAAGGTATAGGTCCAAGGGATGATCTCAAGTGAATCAATTTGGACAGGTCGTCAAGTTCAATATTCGAACCTATAAGCAAAACGAATGTATTGAACCAACTTGTCCACTCCGTAAAGTTTCCCGAAAACTGAGGTAATTTTAAGTTATGGAGCTTAGCCGAACGCGGAACTTGTACGCTGACTAGCGATTCATTACCTCCAGAGTGTCGACTTGTATGAGCAATGCAACTTACTATTTTGGCCTTTATTTCACAATATAGTTCTTCAACTTCTGTCCTGCTATCATAATCACTTGCATCCTCACTCTCTTGCTTAATTCGGGCTTGAACAGTACAATATTGGCTATAATTTGATTCTATTAAACTGAGCCGTGCTTCCAACTCAGCAGCTGTCATTGAAGCAAATTTTTTAAAAAATAAAATTTTTATTGCGCGTAAATACGTAAGCCTGTTCTTGCACTAAACATGTCTGATTCTTTACCCTTCTTTGGTGCCATAATCGTTGCTTAACGTAACACACTTAGCGAAAAACACAATACTTCTATCCCTACAAAAAAGGGCAAATTACCAAGCACGTAAATCAACTTTAAACGAATTGTTTACCAATACACAAATTTGATTGCGCCTAGCTTAAGTTGCTTGTGCGGTAAAGTCAATTCGTTTAAACTATTTACCACCTGTCGACTTCAATTGCAATTGCTTTTCACTAAAAAAGTTCGCACAAAGAACAGGTGCTGCTAAGTTTAAATGAAAGTCACAGTGTTGATAACCGATCTCAATAAGCTACCGTTCAATTACACTACGGTTGTACTTGCTGTATATAAGCATACATACATACATACGCACGTACAGCTTCCACAGAAGAGAAACCGAAAATGCAGCCACTGTGCTGTGAGAAAATTTGTAAATATTTATGTAGGCGAATGTATGTATGTACCTTTTAGCACTACACAACCGTTCTTGATTTTTCTACACTTGCAATTTCACACCTGACACAAATCCAAATATACTGTAAGGTCTTAATGGAATTTTAATCACACTTCAATTTGAATTTAAATGCCTGCAAGAAATATTAAATCGTCACTCACAAAAAACTCCACAATTTTGCGCAAGGCGGACGCTGCAGTTAAGCCGATGCAGCGCCTCAACTATTTGTAAGCTCCAGCAATGAGCTTCAATCCGGGTTGAACTTTATCCAAAAATCCCTGCTCGGGCGCCGAATGTTCGCTCCAGAGTCTCAAGGCAGCGTATAAATGATTTATATTGCATATAAATCCGTTTTTCTCTCGAATAAAAATGCACGTCAACTCGCCTCTAACTCTATTCGATTATTTCTTCATTTCATAATACATCTGTTTTACATCTTCTTCTTCGTTAAGTTGCAACAGCTAGTATTCATTTCTGTTACGTTGATTACAGTTCTCATACATTGATAAATCATGTTAACTACTCTGTGAATTTAATGCTAACGATGTCAAATAAATCTAGTTTAAGTACTACACTCAATTAAAGGGCGCGAACAAATAAGGCTGAGAGTGATAGTAGTGGACTGTTAAGGGATAGGACTGGAGTTCAACTCCTGGGTGTGGCGACCGACTTATATTTATTTTTTTATCATATCTTATATTTGTTATACTGGCTAATTGGAGAGTAGAAAGGAACTATAGCTTTGTGCCAACCGAAAATGTAAGCAGCAGGCAGAAGGAGACATCTCCGACCGCGTAAACTATATATTCTGAATCAGCATAAACAGGCGAGTCGATATAGCCATATCCATCTGTCCGTCTGTCTGTCTGTCTGTCTGTCCATCTGTCCATCTGTCCTTCTGTCCGTCTGTCTGTCTGTCCGTCTTTCCTTCTTCCCTCCGTATGAAAACCTAGATTTCAGCCAATAAAAGAGCTAGAGCTACCAAATTTGGGGACAATATGTGTGAATTCTGCCGGCAGATCAAATTTATTTTGTATTTTTTCCACGCCTCTATTCGCCCCCATAAATCGAAAAAAAAATTTTCTAATGTTAGTTCCCGAGCTCAACGTCAGCAGCAGGCAACTTTTTGTTTTAATTATGTGCACCGAAAATATTCATAATACAATTTCATCGGCCATTGCGTAAGAAATGCAGTGGCCGAGTGGTGATGGTAGTTGACTGTTAAGCGTGAGGCCCGGGGTTCAACTCCAAGATTCGACGTCGGCCGGCGGCTGTGTGATGTTTTTTTTTTCAATTTTGAAAAATATTTGTTTAATTCAAATTAATTTGAATAAACGGAAATTGATGGGTAGATGAAAAATAAGCAATGAAAAACAAAACAACGCCGTCGCAGTCTGTTCTACTGTCGCCTTTCCGACTTGTTTTTATTGTACAGTGTGTTGCAATATTCAAAATAAGTTTTTAGTATATTTAAAGCCACTTAGAATCGAAAGAGACATTGAATAGCAATGCAAAAACAAACGACAAATCTAATTAGATAAGTTGAGATGTATTGTGAGGCAGCATATTATTATGTGTCGGCGTATAAAGATTATTGGTTTCTTGGAGTGTAAATATTTCGCATAGGCTCGAATTATTTCATCATCTTATATTTTGCTTCTTTGCATTGTGATTGTTTCTCTTCGCCGTTACAATACCGTTAGAGCGGGGCGACAACGATACGGCGCCTGTCTAGCTGCACGAGCAGATCAGTATGCTTGAGTTGTCACTTGGGAAAATATCAAAACGCGCTGCGCTGTAATGGAAGACGAACATACTTCGACATCTGAAGTGGGATCGGGCCCTGTGCCTTCAACTTGTGCGGGCTATGCAAACAACGGCATCTGATGCAGGGAAAAGTAAAGCGGTGCTACTACCCAAATTCAACCCAGACAAACAGATACTTATCCTAAACGGCAAAAGCAGTCATCGATGGAGTGTTTGAAGCAATTAAATCACTTTGTCAACGACATGACAGACACGAATGGTCATCAACGCAGAAAATCAAGTGTAACTTGCTACAAGTGCGGTGAACAGGGTCACATATCTATCCAATGTGCTAATAAGGAAGCTGATGGGAGCAAAACATTTAACCGAGAAAAGCGAGTGGAGCAGTGCAGTGTTGCACTATCTAAGGGATTCATGAACCATACAGGCCAAAATTTCGAAATCCCCTTTGAATCTGGAGCGGAATGCTCGCTGCTGAAAAAAAAGCTGAGTATTAAATTTTCTGGTAAAAGATTTAATAATAAAAGGCATAGGCAGTATTGGAATATGTAGTACTGTAAAAATTGATGATTATTGCATTGAAATTTTGTTTTATGTAATAGGCGATGATCATATGCAAAACGATATTGTCATTGGCAGCGAAATACTAAATCAGGGTTTTGATATTGCCATTTTTTCAAGCGAATTTAAAATTTCAAGAAACAAAATAATTAATTTATGCACCGGCAGTGAGTCAGCCGATATTGATACTGAACTTTATGAACAGGATTAAATAAAACTATATTCATTGTTGGCAAAGTACTCAAAATCTTTTATAAAGGGTATCACATGTACATGGCGAAATGAAAATAAGATTAATTGATCCAAGAAAGATAATTCAAAGAAGGCCATATCAATTAAGACCATATGAGCGAGATTTAGTTCGAGAAAAAATTGACGTATTGCTGAAAGCTGTTTACCTTATGCAAGCCCTATGTTGCTGGTAAAGAAAAAAAATGGTTCGGATAAACTTTGTGTTGACTATAGAGAGTTAAACTCAAACACAGTCGCTGATAAATACCCACTGCCACTTATACAGGATCAAATAAATAACTTCGAGGAGCTTATTATTTTACATGTTTAGATATGGCTAGTGGTTATTACCAAATTTCTTTAAATGCGAATTCAATTGAGGATACAGCATTTGTGATACCCGATGGCCAGTATGAGTTTTTATCTGTGCTATTTGGGCTTAAAAGTGCGCCTTCGGTATTTCAACGTTTAGTAAAGCAAGCGCTAGGGGATCTCGCAAGTTCTTATGTTATCGTCTATATGGACGACATCATGATAACTGCGTCAACACAATGTGAGGCGTTAGAAAGATTACAAATTGTTCTAGATGTTCTGACAGAGGCCAGGTTTTCATTCAATATTACAAAGTGTTCCTTCTTGAAAACATTCCTTCTCAAAAATTGTTGCGTTGACTGCTCTTTCGCCTCCACAGTCAGTCACATCTCTTAGGCAATTTATTGGATTAGCAACTTACTTCAAACAGTTTCTTAAGGGATTTTCACATTTGATGTAACCGTTATATTTTTTAACGTCAGACAAAAATAAATTTATTTGGATAACGGAACATGAACAGATATGGAAAAAGGTTATTTCTACTCTTATTGATAAACCAGTCCTTGTTATTTTTGACCCAAAATATCCGATTGAGTTGCATACGGATGCAAGTTGTAGTGTCTATGGTGTAATTTTATTACATAAAATTGATGGCCAGCCTCAGGGTATCGAATACTATAGCAAAACTACTTCACCTGCAGAGTCAAATACCACTCGTACGAGCTGGAAACTTTAGCTGTTGTAAACTCCATTAAATATTTTCGGCATTATTTGTTGGGCAGAACTTTACTGTCTTTACCGACTGTAACTCATTAAAGGCGTTAAGAAATAAACAATAAATGCTGTTATATCGGCCGTTTCTTTGTTTGGAGTACCAAACCGAATAATAGCTGACCAGGGAAGGTGTTTTAGGGGAGAAAAGTTTAGTCAATTCTGTTCAGTCCAGAAAATAAACTTGCATTTAATTGCCACCGGTGCTAGTCGAGCTAATGGTCAACGGTGGTTGAAACTGGAACGTAGTCTTGGCAGGATGTGTTAGGGGAGGTGCAGTTGGCAATCAATTGTACAACTAACCGTGTGACGAAGGCAAGTCCTCTTGAAATGTTATTGTAGCACGCCCATTAGGATTACTCCCACCTGGTGATATAGAAAATGATGTTGCTCTGTCAAATGTAAGAGCACAAGCTGAGAAGAATGTTTTAGCCACTGCAGCTTATGACAAAGAGCGATTTGATAAAAATAAGGCAAAAGAACTTAGGCACAAAGTAGAGGATTTTGTGATACTTAAAAGCGAAGAAAGGAATCAAACGAAGATGAGTCCGAAATTTAAGGTGCCTTTTGAAATAGTACAGATTCTGGAAGGTGATAGGTACACCTTAAGGTCCTTAACCAATAAAAGAAATTACAAATATACACATGAATATTTGAGAAAATTGCCAGAGGGGCAGGTGCCCGAGGAGCTGAATGTGTGTGATGATTTTATTATACCCGCTACTCGAAGAGTATAAGGGTATTATAGCTTTGTGCCAACCGAAAATGTTTGTAACAGGCAGAAGGAGACATCTCCGACCCCATAAAGTATATATACTCTGAATCAGCATAAACAGCTGAGTCGATATAGCCATGTCCGTCTGTCCGTATCAAAACCTATATCTCAGCTATTATAAGAGCTAGAGCTACCAAATTTGGGGACAATATGTTTTAATTCTGCCCGCAGATCAAGTTTATTTTGCATTTTTGCCACGCCTCCGTCTGCCCCCATAAATCGAAAAAAAAAATCGATTGTAGCTGCAAATATAGCTCTACAGCATTAATTAATATACATGTGATACAAATTACCCTTCGGTAATTTTTGCGTTTTGCGAAAGTTTCAATTAGATCGGCTGAAAAATAAGGAAGATATTCAAGAAATAGTGACCATGTGCTTATGTCTGATTTTCTCACTTTCCCAAAATATTTATGTTTAATTCAAATTAATTTGAATAAACGAAAATTGATGGGTAGAAGAAAAATAAGCAATGAAAAAGAAAACAACCCCTCCGCCACCGCATTGTATAATGCGGGCGTGTTGCGAAAATTTCAATTAGATCGGCTGATAAATAAGGAGATATTCAAGAAATAGTATTGCCCTGTGACCATGTGATCATGTCGGTTTTTTTTAATGTTAGTTCCCCGAGTTCAACTCCAGCAGCAGATAACTTTTTTTTTAATTATGTGCACCGAAAATATTCATAATACTATTTTATCGGTCATCGCGTAAGAAATCTAGTGGTCGAGTGGTAATGGTAGTTAACTGTTAAGCGAGAGGTCCGGAGTTCAAATCCTGGATGCGCCGACCAACTTATATTTATTATTTTTGTTTCAAATATTTTTAATATTTTAAAGTGTGTTGCAATATTCAAAATAAGTTATTATACCTGCTAGTCGTAGAGTAGAAGGGTATTATAGCTTTGTGCCAACCGAAATTGTTTGTAACAGGCAGAAGTAGATATCTCCGACCCCATAAAGTACATATATTCTGAATCAGCATGAACAGCCGAGTCGATATACCCATGTCCGTCTGTCCGTCTGTCTGTCCGTATAAAAACCTAAATCTCAGTTATTATAAGAGCTAGAGCTACCAAATTTGGTAACAATATGTTGTAATTCTGCCCGCAGATCAAGTTTATTTTCAAATTTTACCACGTCTCCATCCGCCCGCATAAATCGAAAAATTTCGATTGAAGCTTCAAAAATAGCTCTACAGCAATCATTTCTTATACATGTGATAAAAACCACACTGCGGGCGTGTTGCGAAAGTTTCAATTAGATCGGCTGAAAAATAAGGAAGATATTCAAGAAATAGTGACCATGTGCTTATGTCTGCTTTTCTCACTTTTGCAAAATATTTATGTATAATTCAAATTAATTTGAATAAACGAAAATTGATGGGTAGAAGAAAAATAAGCAATGAAAAACAAAACAACCCCTCCGCCACCGCATTGCATAATTATTCTTTTCATGTATAATAATCTAAATGGTCTCATAATGCAAATTTTCCGACGTTGGTGTCAGTGCGGTAACGGCGCAATTGAAGTAGTGGCTGCTAGTAGAGATTTTGTTTTTGGAGACCGATGGTACGAATCCACATGGGCTCAACAAATATTTTGTTTTATTTTGTTCCGTTGTTGTTCTTATACCCGCTACTCGTAGAGTAGAAGAGTATTATAGCTTTGTGCCAACCAAAAAAGTTTGTAACAGGCAGAAGGAGACAACTCCGACCCCACAAAGTATATATATTCTGAATCAGCATGAACAGCCGAGTCGATATTGCCATGTCCGTCTATCTGTCTGTCCGTCTGTCTGTCCGTCTGTCTCTCCGTCTGTCTCTCCGTATGTCTGTCTGTCTGTCTGTCTGTCCGTCTGTTCGTCTGTCTGTCCGTATGAAAACCTATATCTCAGCTATTATAAGAGCTAGAGCTACCAAATTTGGGGACAATATGTTTTAATTCTGCCCGCAGATCAAGTATTTTGCATTTTTGCCACGCCAACGTCTGCCCCCATAAATCGAAAAAAAAAAATCGATTGTAGCTGCAAATATAGCTCTACAGCATTAATTAATATACATGTGATAAAAATTACCCTTCGGTAATTTTTGCGTTTTGCGAAAGTTTCAATTAGATCGGCTGAAAAATAAAGAAGATATTCAAGAAATAGTGACCATGTGCTTATGTCTGATTTTCTCACTTTCCCAAAATATTTATGTTTAATTCAAATTAATTTGAATAAACGAAAATTGATGGGTAGAAGAAAAATAAGCAATGAAAAAGAAAACCACCCCTCCGCCACCGCATTGTATAATGCGGGCGTGTTGCGAAAATTTCAATTAGATCGGCTGATAAATAAGGAGATATTCAAGAAATAGTATTGCCCTGTGACCATGTGGTCATGTGGGTTTTTTTTAATGTTAGTTCCCCGAGTTCACCTCCAGCAGCAGGTAACTTTTTTTTTAATTATGTGCACCGAAAATATTCATAATGCAATTTTATCGGTCATCGCGTAAGAAATCTAGTGGTCGAGTGGTAATGGTAGTTAACTGTTAAGCGAGAGGTCCGGAGTTCAAATCCTGGATGCGCCGACCAACTTATATTTATTTTTTTTTTGTTTCAAATATTTTTAATATTTTAAAGTGTGTTGCAATGTTCAAAATAAGTTATTATACCTGCTAGTCGTAGAGTAGAAGGGTATTATAGCTTTGTGCCAACCGAAATTGTTTGTAACAGGCAGAAGTAGATATCTCCGACCCCATAAAGTACATATATTCTGAATCAGCATGAACAGCCGAGTCGATATACCCATGTCCGTCTGTACGTCTGTCTGTCCGTATAAAAACCTAAATCTCAGTTATTATAAGAGCTAGAGCTACCAAATTTGGTAACAATATGTTGTAATTCTGCCCGCAGATCAAGTTTATTTTCAAATTTTGCCACGTCTCCATCCGCCCGCATAAATCGAAAAATTTCGATTGAAGCTTCAAAAATAGCTCTACAGCAATCATTTCTTATACATGTGATAAAAACCACACTGCGGGCGTGTTGCGAAAGTTTCAATTAGATCGGCTGATAAATAAGGAAGATATTTAAGAAATAATATTGCCCTGTTACCATGTGATCATGTCGGTTTTTTTTAATGTTAGTTCCCCGAGTTCACCTCCAGCAGCAGGTAACTTTTTTTTTAATTATGTGCACCGAAAATATTCATAATGCAATTTTATCGGTCATCGCGTAAGAAATCTAGTGGTCGAGTGGTAATGGTAGTTAACTGTTAAGCGAGAGGTCCGGAGTTCAAATCCTGGATGCGCTGACCAACTTATATTTATTTTTTTTTGTATCTAATATTTTGAATATTTTACAGTGTGTTGCAATATTCAAAATAAGTTATTATACCTACTAGTCGTAGAGTAGAAGGGTATTTTAGCTTTGTGCCAACCGAAAATGTTTGTAACAGGCAGAAGGAGACATCTCCGACCCAATAAAGTATATATATTCTGAAACAGCATGAACAGCGGAGTCGAAATAGCCATGTCTGTCTGTCCGTCTGTCCGTATGAAAACTAAGATTTAAGCTATTAAAGGAGCTAGAGCTACCAAATTTGGGGACAATATGTTTTATTTCTGCCCGCAGATCATGTTAATTTTGGATTTTTGCCACGCCTCCATCCGCTCCCATAAATCGAAAAATAGTCGATTGTAGCTGCAAATCTAGCTTTACAGTATTAGATATACCCGATACTCGTAGAGTAGAAGGGTATTATAGCTTTATGCCAACCGAAAATGTTTGTAACAGGCAGAAGGAGTCATCTCCGACCTCATAAATTATATATATTCTGAAACAGCATGAACAGCCGAGTTAATGTAGCCATGTCCGTCTGTGCGTCTGTCTGTCCGTCTGTCCATCTGTCTGTACGTATGAAAACCTAGGTTTCTCAGCTATTATAAGGAGCTAGAGCTACCAAATTTCGGGACAATATGTTTTAATTCTGCCCGCAGATCAAGTTTATGTTGGATTTTTGCCACGCCTCCATCCGCCCCCATAATTCGAAAAAATGTCGATTGTAGCTTCAAATATAGCTCTACAGCAATAATTTTTTATAAATGTAATTAAAACTACACTGCGGGGCTTAATTTGAGGGTGTAAGGTGTTGCGGCTGAAGACTGTCACTTATGGAACAAATTCCGCTCCTTTTCTCGCAGTACGCTGTCTTTATTATTTAGCAGAGAAATTTGGTGAACAATTCCCGTTAGCGGCTAAGGCCATAAATAAAAACTTTTACATGGATGATATGCTATGTGGTGCAGACTCGATAGCTGAGCTTTTAGACCTTAAGCGAGAGGCAATGGAAATATAAGAGTTGCGTAAATTGCGTAGTAATTATGAGCAAATCTCTCAACCTGCTGAGCCGTTAACGCTGAAAACAGAAGATGCAGCCAAGACACTTGGAATATATTGGACGAGTGGCGTTGATAGGTTTCGGTTCTCTTATAATATCAAATACTGTTCAACCATTACCAAGCGTACAGTGTTGTCAGACCTGGCTCAAGTGTTTGATCCTCTAGGATTCTTGAGTCCAATTCGGATCCTAGGCAAGATCTTTGTTCAGGAGCTCTGGGTTTTGAAGCAGGATTGGGACGAGGAACTTTCCCCTAGCTATGCTATTCAATGGAGCAAGTACAGAGAAGAGTTAAAATTAATTGATCAATGTTCCTTACCTCGCTCAATCGTACCAGTTGAAGCGGAGGTAGATACATTGAAGCTTTTGCGTCGAATCGGGCTTACGGCGGAGCTGTATACTGTCGCCTAAAAGACACGGCAGGCCAAGTGACCGTGCGATTGGTAGCCGCCAAATCAAAAGTTTCGCCAGTTAGAGCGTCCTCTCTACCTCGATTAGAATTGCAAGGAGCTGTGATTATGACCAAACTGATGGCAAAGGTTTGCTCTAGCATTCATCTGAAGGTATTCCAGATAGCATATTTCACGGACTTCACCATTGTATTGAACTGGCTATCTGCTCATGCAAGCCGATGGACCACATTTGTGGCTAACAGAGTGGCTCAAATTCAAGAATTGTTAAATATACAGGATTGGTTTAAGGTAGACACATATCCAGCAGATATTGTATCTAGGGGATTGTACCCAACTGACTTACACAGTTCAGAGTTGTGGTGGCATGGCCCCCAATTTCTAAAAGATGTTCAAGATACTTGGCGATCAGAGCGTTGGAAGAACGACGAACCGATGCCAGAGCAAAGAAAACAACATTTTCCTTAGCGGCGAGTATAAGCCATAATAATCACAATGATATAGTCAGCACAAGAAAACTTGCAAATGATTTTCTTAAGCTGCAGCGAGTATTTGGTTTCATATTTCGTTGGCGCAAACGCACTATGAAAGCAACTACTCAGAAAGTGAGTGCGCTAACCGCAGCAGAATTATCTGGAGGCCTTCGGTACATTGTATTTAATTTACAAAACAGTATGTTGCGTGAGGAATTCACTAAGTTGAGGCAAAGAAAACAAATTAATTCAGCAAAAATACAATGCTTGAATCGCTTAGGCAAGGCCGAGTTAGCATTTGACACTAAGCATCCAATTTTGCTACTTTCTAATCATCCAGTAATCAATGCGCTGGTAAAACACACACATAATTTGAATTTACATGCCGGAGTGCTAGCTCTTTGCGCTTTTTTTGTGGCAGAAGTATTGGATTGTCAATTGCAGGAAGCTAGCTCGCAAGATTGTGCGAGGCTGCGTTACATGTTTTCGCCTGAGACCAGTTCTGGCAATACAGCTAATGGGTGATCTACCTACGAGGCGTGTGAGCGGCAATAACTACCCATTTCAACCTGCTGGTCTGGACTTTGCGGGTCCTATTTGGATGCATTTCAACATGCGTGGCAAGCGACCTGTAAAGGTTTACCTCTGCGTATTCGTGTGCTTCCTTACAAAGGCATGCCACTTGGAAATCCTTTCTGATCTAAGTGCCAATGCCTTCATCGCTGCATTGAAACGATTTTTTGCCCGTCGAGGACTCAGCACGGATTTGTATTGTGACAACGCCACAAACTTTGTGGGCGCCTCAAGTGAGCTAAATCGAGATCTGGAAGAGTTGGACAAATGTAGAGTGGTTGACTAGTGCACCAAGCGAGGAGTGCAGTTTCACTTCATCCCGCCACGTTCCCCCCATTTCGGAGGACTTTGGGAGAGTGCAGTAAAGGTTGCGAAGCAACTGCTATTGAAAAGCGCGAACAGTACATCGCTAAACTTCGAAGACCTTTCGACCGCTGTAGCACAGGTAGAGGCGGTGATGAACTCGAGACCACTCCACCCCTTGTCGTCTGACGCAAATGATTTGGAAGCGCTGACGCCTGGCCACTTCCTAGTTGGTCGCCCATTGAATGCGCTGGAATCCTATTGGTTCAGAGCATATTCTGGAAACGTTGGTCTTCAGAGTACCTTAATTACCTTAATTTAGTAACAAACTGGACTCGTTGGCCTTGATTGCAGATGATAACTCTCCACCTAGGCAATGGTTGCTGGGACGAGTAGTCGAGTTGCATCCAGGAGCAGACGGTGTAGTGCGAGAAGTTACTCTAAGGACCAAAAGTGGCACACTTAAACGAAACATACACAAAATATGCCCTTTGCCTTTGGAGGAGGAATTGGTCATGTAAGGTTGGAAGGAGCTTCCACATAGTAGTACTTAAACTAGATTTATTTGACATCGTTAGCATTAAATTCACAGAGTAGTTAACATGATTTATCAATGTATGAGAACTGTAATCAACGTAACAGAAATGAATACTAGCTGTTGCAACTTAACAAAGAAGGATATGTAAAACAGATGTATGATGAAATGCTATAATGCTATAATATAAATGAATGGCTATATCGACTCGGCTGTTCATGCTGATTCAGACTATATATACCTTATAGGGTCGGAGATTTCTCCTTCTGCCTGTTACAAACATTTTCGATTGGCACAAAGTTCTAATACCCTTATACTCTTCGAGTAGCGGGTATAAAAAGTTGCATGATGCTGGAGTTGAACTCGGGAACTAACACTAAAAAAAACCGACATAAGCACATAGTCACAGGGCAATACTATTTCTTGAATATCTTCCTTATTTAGCAACCGATCTTATTGAAACTTTCGCAACACGCGTCTTATTTCTTTACCTATGAAATTTCTACTCGATTCTTATTTTCTTGCAGTTGGAACTTGGCTGATTGATGTTCGTGTAAATGAGACGTTCATACATGCATATGTGGTCTCACATTGTAATGAATTAGTCAAATCAGATTTCTCGTGTCTATTGCTGCTGACTATCTCTTTCGATTCTAACTGACCTTAAACATATTAAAAACTTATTTTGTTCTGTACATACATTGCAAAACAAATGTCACAATTATTACTTTATTGCTTTACTTTACTGGCATTAAAATAGAAAACTTCTACAAGACCAAATCCAATTGCCCTTGATTTTTGACTTAAATAAAACTTAAATTGCATGGGCCATTAATTTACAATGTACATTTGAAATATAAATTATTATTACTTCGACAAAAAAAAAAACAACAGAAAAAAATAAAACAAATTATTTGTGGAGCCCATGTGGATTCGAACCATCGGTCTCCAAAAACAAAATCTCTACTATGCAAGGATGTTTGCTCAGGCTGGGGTACATATCTCAGTCTAGCCATGGTCTTTACAGAAAATTTATAAATACTAGGACTTCCTATGACTTTAGTAAGAGGGGTTATTAGAAGGTCATACCTCAATGGGTCGTTTACAGGGTATAGGCGGTGGGCATGGCCCACATCACGTACGTGTGCTCGTTTGCTAACCACGTGGTGTTGAACCCCGCCACCACGCGGTCCTTTCGAGGCTCACGGGCACGCGCCGCGTTCGCGAGGAACGCACGTGGCCGCGGGTGCTTTTCGCTTGCACTCCCCAAGTCGCCCCACCATCCGCAACTGGGTAAAGTGCACGCCCTTCTCACCTCGCTTGCCAGCTATCACTCGCTCACGACGCCTTCCACGGTCGATCGTTGGTCGTACAGAACGCCCGTGGCCGCAGGTACTCTCGCCTCAACTCCCACAAGTCGCTCGGTGGTGTATTCCACCACGCCGCAACTTGTTAAAGCACACGCTATTGCACCCACTCGCTAACTGACGTTCACTCACGACACGAACTATGCGTGTGTACGCGCAGACTCGCCTACTGGCCAGCGGAGAAAGCCTACTGGCCACCAGAAAGCGCGGCTCTGCTTATACACAGAGGGGGGGGGGGAGAATGTAACACCGGGTATATTGTTTTAAATAATCACTGCAGGGGAGTTTCGTTACATATTCAACATGGTTTTATTCACTGGGTTTTCTTTGATTTCTAAGCACTGGTCCTGGTGTTTGCGTGAGACTCGTCTTTAAAGCCTCGAATGCTAGCTGTTGTTCCTCACTCCAAACCCATCGCTGGCCCTTCTTTAACAACGACGATATAGGTTGTACCAGAGTGGCGAAGTTCGGCACAAATCTCCGGTAACAGGAAGCGATGCCTAAGCATCTCCGTAGCTCCCTGACAGTCGTTGGCGGCTGGAGTTCTTTTATCGCGGCGATCTTGCTGGGATCGGTGTGGATTCCACCTTCGCCGACCTGGTGCCCCAGGTAAATGATGCTCTTTTGGAAGAAGCTGCACCTGGCCTTATTCAGGCGCAAGTTCGCGTTCCGAAGCCTTCGGAACACCCTCTCGTAGGTTATACAGATGCTCTTGGAGGGTGCGTCCTACTACGACGATATCGTCGAGGTACGCAAACGCGTGCGGCTCCATGTCTGGTCCAATGACTCCATCCAAAGCCCGCTGAAATGTAGCCGGGGCCGAATATAGTCCGAACCGCATTACCTTCCAGTGAAAAAGGCCTCTGCCAGGCACTGTGAACGCGGTGTACTCCTTGCTGTTCCGGGCCATAGGTATTTGCCAATACCCACTCTTCAAGTCCAGCGAAGATATGTACTTCGCGTCCTTGAGTTTCTCCAGGATATGGTTGATCCGTAACAACGGGTAGGCGTCCGGAATGGATTTCGCGTTGAGCTGGCGATAGTCCACGCACATCCGCATCTCTCCGTTCTTCTTCCCCACAAGTACAATCGGTGCACTGTATGGGCTCCTAGATGGCTCGATCCTATCATCTCGCAGAAGCTCATCAACTTGCTCGTTGATGATCTTCTGCATGGCCGGATTCTTCGGGTAGGACCTCTGCTTGATAGGGTTCGAACTGCTGGGTCGTATACAGGGTTTAGGTGGTGGGCATGGCCCACATCACGTACGTGTGCTCGTTTGCTAACCACGTGGTGTTGAACCCCGCCACCACGCGGTCCTTTCGAGGCTCACGCGCACGCGCCGCGTTCGCGAGGAACGTGGCCGCTTGCACTCCCCAAGTCGCCCCACCATCCGCAACTGGGTAAAGTGCACGCCCTTCGCACCTCGCTTGCCAGCTATCACTCGCTCACGACGCCTCCCACGGTCGATCGTTGGTCGTACAGAACGCCCGTGGCCGCAGGTACTCTCGCCTCAACTCCCACAAGTCGCTCGGTGGTGTATTCCACCACGCCGCAACTTGTTGAAGCACACGCTATTGCACCCACTCGCTAACTGACGTTCACTCACGACACGAACTATGCGTGTGTACGCGCAGACTCGCCTACTGGCCAGCGGAGAAAGCCTACTGGCCACCAGAAAGCGCGGCTCTGCTTATACACAGGGAGGGGGGAGAATGTAACACCGGGTATATTGTTTTAAATAATCACTGCAGGGGAGTTTCGTTAAATATTCAACATGGTTTTATTCACTGGGTTTTCTTTAATTTCTAAGCACTGGTCCTGGTGTTTGCGTGAGACTCGTCTTTAAAGCCTCGAATGCTAGCTGTTGTTCCTCACTCCAAACCCATCGCTGGCCCTTCTTTAACAACGACGATATAGGTTGTACCAGAGTGGCGAAGTTCGGCACAAATCTCCGGTAACAGGAAGCGATGCCTAAGCATCTCCGTAGCTCCCTGACAGTCGTTGGCGGCTGGAGTTCTTTTATCGCGGCGATCTTGCTGGGATCGGTGTGGATTCCACCTTCGCCGACCTGGTGCCCCAGGTAAATGATGCTCTTTTGGAAGAAGCTGCACCTGGCCTTATTCAGGCGCAAGTTCGCGTTCCGAAGCCTTCGGAACACCTCTCGTAGGTTATACAGATGCTCTTGGAGGGTGCGTCCTACTACGACGATATCGTCGAGGTACGCAAACGCGTGCGGCTCCATGTCTGGTCCAATGACTCCATCCAAAGCCCGCTGAAATGTAGCCGGGGCCGAATATAGTCCGAACCGCATTACCTTCCAGTGAAAAAGGCCTCTGCCAGGCACTGTGAACGCGGTGTACTCCTTGCTGTTCCGGGCCATAGGTATTTGCCAATACCCACTCTTCAAGTCCAGCGAAGATATGTACTTCGCGTCCTTGAGTTTCTCCAGGATATGGTTGATCCGTAACAACGGGTAGGCGTCCGGAATGGATTTCGCGTTGAGCTGGCGATAGTCCACGCACATCCGCATCTCTCCGTTCTTCTTCCCCACAAGTACAATCGGTGCACTGTATGGGCTCCTAGATGGCTCGATCCTATCATCTCGCAGAAGCTCATCAACTTGCTCGTTGATGATCTTCTGCATGGCCGGATTCTTCGGGTAGGACCTCTGCTTGATAGGGTTCGAACTGCTGGGTCGTATACAGGGTTTAGGTGGTGGGCATGGCCCACATCACGTACGTGTGCTCGTTTGCTAACCACGTGGTGTTGAACCCCGCCACCACGCGGTCCTTTCGAGGCTCACGCGCACGCGCCGCGTTCGCGAGGAACGTGGCCGCTTGCACTCCCCAAGTCGCCCCACCATCCGCAACTGGGTAAAGTGCACGCCCTTCGCACCTCGCTTGCCAGCTATCACTCGCTCACGACGCCTTCCACGGTCGATCGTTGGTCGTACAAAACGCCCGTGGCCGCAGGTACTCTCGCCTGCACTCCCACAAGTCGCTCGGTGGTGTATTCCACCACGCCGCAACTTGTTGAAGCACCGGGTATACTGTTTTAAATATTCACTGCAGGGGAGTTTCGTTACATATTCAACATGGTTTTATTCACTGGGTTTTCTTTGATTTCTAAGCACTGGTCCTTGTTCTAATTAGTCCCTGCCAACTTCGCACCATTACGTTAGCTCTAAAACTGCGCTTTCATTGTTTTATTTTTACTACAGCTAACCTCGATTCTCCTGCGACAGGTTTCATCCTTTTGTTTCGTCCTTTTGGGGGTCCTGGGGCTGGCACTTGACAGGACTTTGCACTTTGGCTATTTTGTTTCACTTATTTATTTTTAAGGATCACTTTGCTGCCTACTTCGCTGGCTGCTCGGGATCAACTGCCTTTGGCCTAATTTCGAGACATGCCTTTTCGCTGCAGCGCACATGTCGCCGCTGCTGCGTACATGTCGCCGCTACTTGCCTGTCGCCGCTGCTTGCCTGTCGCCTCTGCCTTCGGCCGATCTTGCCTGGCTGCTGCGGCTCTGCTAGCAGCGTCGCTGCTGGTCCGGCGTCGTTGCCCAAAATTGGTCGCGAAGCCGTTGCCTTGTGCTGTCTGTGCACGAGCTCTGGGTACCGAGGCACTGTTAATTTCTGTGTGCGCGCGACGGCAGCTTGCCTAAATGCGTGCGCTCTGGGTACCGAGGCACCGTTACTTGTGTGTGCGCGCGACGGCTGCTTGCCTAAATGCGTGCGCTCTGGGTACCGAGGCACCGTTACTTGTGTGTGCGCGCGCTCTGGGTACCGAGGCACCGTTACTTTGTGTGTGCGCGCGACGGCTGCTTGCCTAAATGCGTGACCTCTGACTACCAAGGCACCGTTACTTGTGTGTGCACAAGCTCTGGGTACCGAGGCACTGTTACTGAGCATGGGTGCCGAGTGACTGGGGGTTTCTTCTGTTATTGCCATGTTTCGCATGTTCTGTCTACGTCCTTGCCTTTGCCTATGCCTATGCTTCTGTATTCAAATAACTACGGGGTATGCCGGGCTTAAAGATATCTTATCTTTTATTTCTAATAGGTTAACTTAAATTATAAATGTGGCGTCGCTTCATGCGGCGTCACACCCCCCCACCACCCAATCTTCGCCGGGGGGATAAAGTGGACGCATGCCATGAACAAAACTATGTTATATTCTCCTATCGGGCCCTAATGGTGCGAAACGTGAACCTCTAAAACTCAAAATGGTTACACTTCGAAGTTTAGTTGAGGTCTACCCCTCCCGGTACTTGTTAACCTTCGTTGGTCGATCCCTCTCCGTGGAAATCCCTCGGTACCCAAAGGCGTCTCTTCTTCGTTCCGACTTCTTGGAGGCGTAGAATCGTGGGTGAGATGTAACTCACAACCCGGTAAGGTTCATTGTTGCGGGGTGCCAACTTGGCGGTGAATCCATCGGCTGCCTTCGACAATTGGTGTTGTCTCCATCAATCAGTTGACTAATCTTACATTTCTGGCAGGTCTCGAACTTCCGTACGTAACGTGCTACGTCCCGGAAAATGCCTGGCGAGAAATATCGCTGGCGAATCCGATTTAGGGTTTTCCGTACCCCCTGTTGTCCGGCTGTGGGCTGGTCGTGGCATTCTTGCAACACCCGTTGGCGTAGTGGTTTCGTTGAAGAGGAACTGTTGTAGCTCTAACGCCCAGCGCGCAATCCTTCCAGTAGGGTTCTCGATACTGTTCAACCATTTTAACGCCAGGTGGTCCGTGATTATGTCGAACTCGTAACCTTCCAAGTAAGATCGCAGCTTCCTTATCGCCCACACAATGGCAGGGCACTCCTTCTCCGTAGTCGAATAACGGCTTTCGGCTACTGAGAGGCGTCGGCTTGCGTATGCGATGACGCGCTCCGTTCCCTGGATCTGTTGTGTCACCACTGCTCCTAGTCCGAAGTCGCTCGCATTTGTCTGGATTGTGAAACGCTCAGCGAAATCCGGACAGGCTAAAACTGGTGCTCGTCTTTAAAGCCTCGAACGCTAGCTGTTGTTCCTCACTCCAAACCCATCGCTGGCCCTTCTTTAACAACGACGACATGGGTTGTACCAGAGTGGCGAAGGTCGGCACAAATCTCCGGTACCAGGAAGCGATGCCTAAGCATCTCCGTAGCTCCCTGACAGTCGTTGGCGGCTGGAGTTCTTTTATCGCGGCGATCTTGCTGGGATCGGTGTGGATTCCACCTTCGCCGACCTGGTGCCCCAGGTACATGATGCTCTTTTGGAAGAAGCTGCACCTGGCCTTATTCAGGCGCAAGTTCGCGTTCCGAAGCCTTCGGAACACGTCTCGTAGGTTATCCAGATGCTCTTGGAGGGTGCGTCCTACTACGACGATATCGTCGAGGTACGCAAACGCGTGCGGCTCCATGTCTGGTCCAATGACTCCATCCAAAGCCCGCTGAAATGTAGCCGGGGCCGAATATAGTCCGAACCGCATTACCTTCCAGTGAAAAAGGCCTCTACCAGGCACTGTGAACGCGGTGTACTCCTTGCTGTTCCGGGCCATAGGTATTTGCCAATACCAACTCTTCAAGTCAAGCGAAGATATGTACTTCGCGTCCTTGAGTTTCTCCAGGATGTGGTTGATCCGTAACAACGGGTAGGCGTCCGGAATGGATTTCGCGTTGAGCTGGCGATAGTCCACGCACATCAACTTGCTCGTTGATGATCTTCTGCATGGCCGGATTCTTCGGGTAGGACCTCTGCTTGATAGGGTTCGAACTGCTGGGTCGTATACAGGGTTTAGGTGGTGGGCATGGCCCACATCACGTACGTGTGCTCGTTTGCTAACCACGTGGTGTTGAACCCCGCCACCACGCGGTCCTTTCGAGGCTCACGGGCACGCGCCGCGTTCGCGATGAATGCACGTGGCCGCGGGTGCTTTTCGCTTGCACTCCCCAAGTCGCCCCACCATCCGCAACTGGGTAAAGTGCACGCCCTTCGCACCTCGCTTGCCAGCTATCACTCGCTCACGACGCCTCCCACGGTCGATCGTTGGTCGTACAAAACGCCCGTGGCCGCAGGTACTCTCGCCTGCACTCCCACAAGTCGCTCGGTGGTGTATTCCACCACGCCGCAACTTGTTGAAGCACCGGGTATATTGTTTTAAATAATCACTGCAGGGGAGTTTCGTTACATATTCAACATGGTTTTATTCACTGGGTTTTCTTTGATTTCTAAGCACTGGTCCTTGTTCTAATTAGTCCCTGCCAACTTCGCACCATTACGTTAGCTCTAAAACTGCGCTTTCATTGTTTTATTTTTACTCACCTCGATTCTCCTGCGACAGCATTCATCCTTTTGTTTTCGTCCTTTGGGGGGTCCTGGGACTGGCAATTGACAGGACTTTGCACTTTGGCTATTTTGTTTCACTTATTTATTTTTAAGGATCACTTTGCTGCCTACTTCGCTGGCTGCTCGGGATCAACTGCCTTTGGCCTAATTTCGAGACATGCCTTTTCGCTGCAGCGCACATGTCGCCGCTGCTGCGTACATGTCGCCGCTACTTGCCTGTCGCCGCTGCTTGCCTGTCGCCGCTGCCTTCGGCCGATCTTGCCTGGCTGCTGCGGCTCTGCTAGCAGCGTCGCTGCTGGTCCGGCGTCGCTGCCCAAAATTGGTCGCGAAGCCGTTGCCTTGTGCTGTCTGTGCACGAGCTCTGGGTACCGAGGCACTGTTAATTTCTGTGTGCGCGCGACGGCAGCTTGCCTAAATGCGTGCGCTCTGGGTACCGAGGCACCGTTACTTGTGTGTGCGCGCGACGGCTGCTTGCCTAAATGCGTGCGCTCTGGGTACCGAGGCACCGTTACTTGTGTGTGCGCGCGCTCTGGGTACCGAGGCACCATTACTTTGTGTGTGCGCGCGACGGCTACTTGCCTAAATGCGTGACCTCTGACTACCGAGGCACCGTTACTTGTGTGTGCACAAGCTCTGGGTACCGAGGCACTGTTACTGAGCATGGGTGCCGAGTGACTGGGGGTTTCTTATGTTATTGCCCTGTTTCGCATGTTATGTCTTCTTCCTTGCCTTTGCCTATGCCTATGCTTCTGTATTCAAATAACTACGAGGTATGCCGGGATTAAAGATATCTTATCTTTTATTTCTAATAGGTTAACTTAAATTATAAATGTAGCGTCGCTTTATTAGGCGTCACAACGAGCAGCCACTACTTCCATTGCGCCGTCACCGCACTGACACCAACGTTGGCAAAGTTGCATTATGAGACCATTTAGATTATTATTAATGAAAAGAATAAAAATGCAATGCGGCGGCGGCGTTGTTTTGTTTTTCATTGCTTATTTTTCTTCTACCCATCAATTTCCGTTTATTCAAATTAATTTGAATTAAACATAAATATTTTTCAAAAGTGAAAAAAAACCGAAAAAAGCACATAGCCACTATTTCTTGACTATCTTCCTTATTTATAAACCGAAAACTATTGAAACTTTCGCAACACATCCGCAGTGTGGTTTTTATCACATTTGTAAAAAATGATTGCTGTAGATCTATATTTGATGCTACAATTGATTTTTGTTCGATTTATGGGGGCAGTTGGAGGCGTGGCAAAAATCCAAAATAAACTTGATCTGCGGGCAGAATTAAAACATATTGTCCCCAAATTTGGTAGCTCTAGCTCATATAATAGCTGAGATCTAGGTTTTCATACGGAGAGACATACGGACAGACAGACAGACGGACAGACAGACAGACGGATAGACGGACAGACTATATCGACTCGGCTGTTCATGCTGATTCAGAATATATATACTTTACGGGGTCGGAGATGACTCCTTCTGCCTGTTACAAACATTTTCGGTTGTCACAAAGCTATAATACCCTTCTACTCTACGAGTAGCGGGTATTATTAATGCTTTAGAGCTATATTTGAAGATACAATCGATTTTTTAACGATTTATGGGGGCGGATGGAGGCGTGGAAAAAATCCAAAATAAACTTGATCTGCGAGCAGAATTAAAACATATGGTCTCCAAATTTGGTAGCTCTAGCTCTGAGATCTAGGTTTTCAAGCGGACAGGCAGACGGACAGACGGACAGACAGACGGACAGATGGACATTGCTATATCGACTCGGCTGTTTATGAATATATTCATAATATATATACTTTATGGGGTCGGAGATGTCTCCTTCTGCCTGTTACAAACATTTTCGGTTGTCATAAAGCTATAATACCCTTCTACTCTACGAGTAGCGGGTATAAAAACTTATTTTGAATTGTGAATGAACTAACTAAAGCGCCAATAAAACCCCAAAGCCACTCACATATAAAAACTATAATACAAACATATGTTAATACTCTTGAACCACCACCCAGAGCTGACTTGCCAATCTACAAAGAAACATGCCCATTGGACTGCGAGGGTCCTTGGAGTCCCCACTGCAGATATACATGCAGCAACAACAGCAGCAGCAACAATAACAGCAGCAACAACAGCAGCAGCAACAATAACAGCTGCAAAAATAGCAGCAGCAGCAAAAACAGCAGCAGCAGTAACAAAAACAACATAAACCAGACCTGTGCAGCCAGCACTGGCCAAGCTTAACGCGACCAGTTAAGCCTGAGGTACCGACAGTGCTACCCTGAGAGCACCAACGAGGAGCCTAACCATAATAACATATATGTATATATACATAAGCCTTGTAAAAAAAAAAAAATTTTTTGTAACATTGAGCGGAAACATTTCTGCCCGATGAGAAGTATATGCCCGTAAAGCTATACGAAATATTAGGTGGGAAATGTAAACGTATAAATGAATACGTGAAAAATTAGGCAAAACATGTAAACGTATAAATGAATACGTGAAAAATTAGGAAAAATAATGTAAAAAAAAAGGTAGAGGATAATAAATAGATATATATAAAAAAAAATATATGAATATACAAACAAAAAAATATGTGTGTCAAAAAAAAATAATATATAAGTAATACATACATCAATACTTGTCATTTTTAACAAATAAAATTGAAAAAGATAATGTAACAAGAAATAAATACAAAAATAAAAAGAATATTATATAAAAATAAGTTTGATTGACACAAAAACTGTGGATTCCACTGCGAATGTTATTAATAAAGTAGAAATAGAATCAAATAATTTAAGCTACATAACAATGAGCTTAGTGGCTTTAATAATACTAATTTTAATTCATGCTCTTGTAAAAATATACAAGCTACATAATAAATGTATCAAGAAAAAATATAGTAGCAGAGCATATGGCCTTGAGACAACTTAATTGTACTTAATTAATGATGTCAAATTATAAATAAAATCGATATACAAAACAAAAAAACATTTTTTCAAAACATGACTTCAATAAAATATGGATTGGCAAACACTATTAGCCACCATTAATGATATCAAAGATAAATTCAATAAATCATACAAATGCTTGTCTCAGAATAGGGTAACTCAGGAAGCGACTACTAACAAACATACGACCATCCTAATAGATTGCTTTAACCAAGCAAGATCTCTCATTCATGAGCAAAGAGGACAGTTAGACAAAAAACAGTGGACAAGATTGTCCAAATTTTTGATTAGACATAGGACTAATCTTATAAACATAAGAGAAAATTACAATCTAAACATATCGATACCGACAATCTTAAATTCCCCTTTGACTCTGAGTAAGAAAGCATCAGGATCGCTGAATGAAGAAGACTTGAGCGATCTAACAATACCGGCAATATTAAAATTGCCTGAAAAATCAGAACACATAAAAGATCAGGAAAAAGAATCAATCAAAATGACGGATGATACAGCCGCCAAGAGGCACTACGTAAAGGAAGTGTCCATTGCAGTACCAGAATTCGATGGACAAAAGATCCATCTTTAGAGGTTTATAATGGCCATCAATTTAGTAAACCTTACAAAAGGTTCATTTGAGGACATCGCAGTCCAAGTCATAAAAACTAAATTGATAGGCACCACTCTGAATCTTGTACTCAATGAAACAACAATTGAAGGAATAATAAACAAATTGCAAACTTCAATTGTTGGGGAGACATCCCAAAGTATTAAGGCAAAACTATCTACTGTGCAACAAAAAAGCAAAACTGCTACACAGTTTACCACTGAAGTCGATAATTTATAAAAGCTATTAGAAGCCTCGTATATTGTAACGACCGAAGTCCAGTAACCTCCCCTGCACACCCTGTCTAAATTACAGCCGGCTAAGCTCAGGGAAAATGGGCGGGGTTTTGTGTGCAGTTTCGGTTATCGATGTTACTAGAAAATATAGACAGGTTATAGGACTGCTAGAAGAGGGAGTGGCAAAAAATGGGAAGGCCAAAATAAACGGACGGACTACCCCTAACGAACGATCTAGTCGGAGAGCTAGATGTAATGCTCTCCTTCTTCACCCACCCAACCATGTACTATCGATATCGGAATACCGATACTACCCATGTTGCTGTTATGCTACCGCCCTTGGTGCCTCAAAAAAAACTAGATTTACTCCATATTAATTTTCTTTAATTTCACTTATAATTATACATTTATTGTGCATGCGGCTTCGTGCTGCATGATAATTTCAAAAGAAAACTTGCTTTACTTCCCTAACATTCTATCCTTTTTGATTATTCCTTCTTATTTTTTTTTTCTCTTTAAATAATTTCTATATTTGTAATTTGGGTCGGTAAGTTATTTGTACGTAAGAGAGATGAGCAAAATATTCGACTAGCGATAGTTATGCGATAGTTTGTACGTATATAATATAATCGGCTTTGTTTTGTTATTGTTATCGACTCACCCGTGATCCGTTGGAGCCCCGACGAAACAGCTGAGGAAAAATAATAATGTCACAATAACAACACCAAGAATACTCTCACACCAAAGCAAATCTTCTATCCTATCACTCAATCCCTTTTTTTTTTTCTTTTTAAAAACTTTTTTTTTTTTTTTTTTTAATTAAAAAAATTTTTTTTTTGGTTTTTTAAAAAAAAAAAAAAAAAAAAAAAAAAAAAAAAAAAAAAGGGAGGAGGGAGGCACCCCCCCCCCCCCCAAAAAAAAAAAACGGGAGAGCGGGCGCCCCCCCCCCCCCCCGCCGTCAGTTTGGTCTCGAACACCCACAAACTGTATAGCGCTGCACGTTGCGGATGATCCTCCACTATAATTCACTCCTTTTGTTTAGTAGCTTTTAGTTTGTTCACTTTTAATTTTTTTCTCGTTCAAATTTTGCGCGTGTCGTTTTCGAGAAGAAAGGCAGCGTGCTTCTCCGTTTTCAATAAGTGAAAAAAAAAATATCGAGCACGATAGTTGGCCCAGGCAATCGATATTATCCCCACTCCACTTCCCAACACTGATCGTTCGGATCGGCCGATTTGGAGTTGCCAGACCGGTCGATTATCGGTGTGACTCTGGGTGTGGTGAAAACCGTTGTTCAAATTCAAATTTAAATTTGAATTCCTGAATTTCGAAACGAGTATGTAGGCAAATCGCTCACCAAATAAAAATGTAACAAAAACAAAAAAAATAATACACGGGCCTCACACCCTCAAGTTTAATTTCATGCCACTGGTCTGAAATTAGAGCTTGAAAAAAATTCTCTATAAATGTGGACGAAGTATGAGTGCATGGGACACCTAACCTGGAGTCGAAGTCTAGGTCCATAAGTCTTTAGCATGGAAATATCCCAATTCCTTGCCCGAATAGTCATCAAAAAGATAAATGGTGTTGCCCAACCACCCTTTCACGCGAACTTTCGTGCCTACTGGCGCCAACTTTGCATTGAAATTGGTGGTAGCGTTGCTCAGTGCGAAGTTAAGTTTAATCACTACTTGGCCAACTTTAAAGGAGCGTGGTTTGGCCCTTAGGTTATAGCTACATTGATTCTGCTCAAACGCCTTAAAAAGATTTTTATCAATCTTCGAGCGAAACAACTGCAGACTATCCGGCCTTGCCACGTTCGTTTCGGTATCGCCAAGCATGCTAAGCTTTCTCAGCAACTGGTAATCGGATCCATGCGACATCATGTGTTGCCCAAAGACAACCAGATATTGTGACATGCCGATGGACTGATGCAAAGTTTTTCGTAGCGACGAATTGATACCACTAAGGACTACGTCCCATTCCCATTGATCACCCTGCACATAAGCTCTCAGGGCCGCATCCGCGGAGCATACGCACCCGTGCAGATGTGACGGACTCCGAACTTTGTCAGAAAGGTCGAGAACTCATGGCTTTTAAATTGAGTGCCATTATCGCTCACGACTACTTCCGGTACCCCAAAGCACGAAAAGATCTCTTCTCCAAGGATGTCTATCACGCCCTTGGCCGTGAACTTCTTCACTGCTTTCAGGAAGGTAAACTTGGAGAAGTGATCTAGTATAATGAAAATTCCAATGTTTCCCTTTTTTGATCTTGGAAACGGACCAATAAAGTCAATATAAAGACGTTGGAATGGTCGATCGGTTACTACCCGAGCTCCCATGGGTGGTTTTAGCGTCACTGTCGGATATTTCGTAGTCCGACAGACCTCGCAGTTCCGGATGTAGTCCCTTACCTGCACTACCATGCTTGGCCAGAAAAATCTACGGCGGATCTGCTCGACGCACTTAGCCATGCCGCAATGCGCAGAAGAAGGCTGGTCGTGTGCGGATCTGATAACGCCTTCCCGCAAAGATTCCGGAACTACTAACTTCCAAACGTCGTCCATACCAATGTCGCCTCCAGGAAACTCCGTGCGATGGTATATATAGTCGTCTACCACTTGGAAATCGGGAACCTTAGTGGACCGAACATTCTCCCTCAACCGTCGGTACTCCTCTGACTGGAATGCTTCCGAGTTGAGGTCGATTTCGCTAAGGACTTCCGTGTTTAACATACAAATCTCTGCTTCCTCGAAAGAACGGGATAGCGCATCCGCAACCACATTCTCACTCCCCTTGCGGTGCTCAATCTCGAACGAGAAACCTTGTAGCTTGATCGCCCATCGAGCCAGTCTGCCGCTAAGATCTGACTGGTTCATCAGCCAGCGCAAGCTTGCATGGTCTGTCACCACCTTGAACGGATGATCCTCGATGTACATGCGCAATTTTTTTATGGCCAGAACTACCGCCAAGCACTCGAGTTCGGTTACCGTATAGTTGCTCACAGCCAGACTCGTCGCACTGCGCCAAGACCGCTCCGACACCATGCAAGGATGCGTCGCACTGGAGAACAAAAGGTTTCTCGTAGTTCGGATGAACTAGAAAAGAAGCAGAGCACAAGCACCCCTTTATCTTGATAAAAGCCTCGGCCTGAGCTCGGTCATTCCACTGGAATGCGTTGCCTTTCAGAAGCTCCGTTAAGGCGAAAATAACGTCCGAATAATTCCGAATGAACCGCTGATACCAGCCAGTCATTCCTAAAAACCTGCGAAGCTGCTTCTGCGTCTTCGGAACAGGAAATTCCTCGACCGCGCGAATCTTGCCCGGATTAACCTGAAGCGTTCCCTCGCCGACAATGAATCCAAGGTAATCCACCTTCCTGAGACAAAACTGACTCTTCTGGACGTTGATGGTCAGTCCAGCCTTATGCAGCTGAGTTGCGACCTCCGTCAAATGGATGAGGTGTTCCTCAAAACTGGAAGAAAGCAGCAGAAGATTATCCAAGTAGACTAAGACGTGCGACTTCAACTGGTAAGGAACAATGTCCATCAGGTGACTCAGCGTTTGAGGAGCGTTGGTCAATCCGAAAGGCATGCGCTTAAATTGGTACAATGGCCTATGGGTACCGTAAAAGCAGTCTTCGCGCGGGAGTCCTGATCCAGACAGATCTGCCAAAATGCATCCTTTAGATCTATCTTGGAGATGCAGTGTACTGGAGGGAGCCTGTTAAGGAGCCCATCCATGATTGGAATAGGATACGCATCCCTCCCAGTCACTGCGTTCAGCTTCCGTGCATCTAAACAAAACCTCACCTTGCCAGGTTTTATATGCAAGGTGACTGGAGAGGACCATGGAGAACAAGGAGCCTCTTCGATCACGTCCATAGCCAGCATTCTATCGATCTCCGCGTACAGGAGACTCTCCTTAGCCGGAGACAAGGGGTAAAACCTTTGCTTTATTGGCTTTGCGGCTGCTGTATCGATAGTATGCTGGTGATAGTGTCGTCAGTCCTAGGCCATTCTTCTCGAAGGATGGATATAAGGTAATTACGCCATCAAGCTGTGATTTTTGGACGTGAGTCAAATCTAGCTGAGGCGAATCGGGATCAGATTGGCAGAAGACTTCATTTATGGATGCTGGAACGATGGAGATGTTAAATCGTTTCCAGAAGTCCATTCCACAAATGAGCTCCTGTCTAATGGTTGGAACAATCAAAAATTCAAACTCGGTTGTCACCGAGTGATACGTCAGGGGAACAGCAATTAACCCAATTATCTCCTGCGTCTGCCCATCCGCCGTGTGCACGACGTTCTTCGTCTTGCCGAACACACATCCCTTCTCAACTAACTTCTGTGCCAACTTGCCACCGATAACGCTTTTGTTAGCACCGCTATCAAGGAGTGCCAAGTGATCCTCACCGAAGACGTTGACTTGGGTGAAAGGGCGTATGTCACCGCTTTGATGGACGATAGAGGAGATAGTATACCGTTTCAAGCCCCGTATGCGTCGCCAAAATTCACGCATACGGGTTGCAGACCTAGATCTACTTGAAACGGTAGCATCGACTTTGAAAATCTCAGCTCTTCGCTTCAGATATTCGCGTAGACGCACGTGATACGGTTTAAAATGCTGTGGAATTGTCAAATCCGGTATTTTGGTCATGTCTGGTGAAATAGAAAGTCTGGTAGGATAAAGTGGCCCTGCAGGTTCCGAGATTATCATCGGATGTCGCCTCTCGGAAGTCTGCGAGCATCCTGCGTCTGGTTTTCCGACTTGGCCTTGCACCTGTCACGATTCGGCTTATATACGTCGACAGCACCACATCCGTAGCAAAAGATGCGTCTTGGCTGAAGACAATCCTGATAGCGATGCCCTACCTCCTCGCAATTCCAGCATTTTGAATTGTCGAATGAGCGAACGGCGCATATTTCCGCTTCCGATGCCTCTTTTGACTCTGGCTCGGAATCCTCTTCCACCTGAAGAGAATTCACGAAGCTTCGCCTACCGGCTGAGCGATATTGGGGTCGAATGTTTCGGAAGAACTCCTCGTGCCTGTGACATTCCCTACGCAAACTGGCCAAATCCGAAGTTTCGACATGCAACAGCTCATGTTGCAGCTCCGAACGCAAACCGTGGCGAACCTCAACTGCGATCTCGCTATCCGACATAGGTTCTCGGAGGGAATCAGCGATAGCCAGCATAGCATCCAGAAAATCATCGAAGCTTTCGTTGCTACCTTGCTTACGACGACGCATAGCATCCTTGATGTCTCTGTCCGTTCTCTGGTCCTGGTACCGCACTTGCAGGCGACTACACAACTCGTACCAGTCCAGATCGCGAACCGTGCGATGCACTCTCCAATAAAACGCGAGTGCTGGGCCAGAGAACAAAAGATGAGCAAATTGGGACAACAATGAGAAGTTGCCGTTAAGGCTCTGGGTGGTCATGCAATTGACTCGAAATATAAAGTCTTCGAGAGGAAGGTCATTGGGTGATCCAGTGAACTTGATGCGCCAGTTCGAGATGGTGTTTGAGATCCTATCTGGGCGATCAATATCTGAATAGCCGAAAGAAACACGAGCTCCATGCTGCCTTCCACCTAAACTATCTTCAGGCCTCGAAGCGTTGCTCGTGCGGCGAACTGATGGTGCTGCCTCGCCTTCATCCCCGTAACGAGGATCATCTCGAGTATCTCGAACATATTGGGTAATATTAAGATTGCGGAACGCGGCAGAGATCTGCTCGGCAATCACGGCCGACATGCTATCTCTATAACTCGCCATCGAGCTAGAGATGAGCCTATTAATTCGCTCTTCTGCGAGCGCAGCTGAGTCAGGGGCTTTAGTCTCACGTCGGGTGTTTCCCCGAGTTGGAAGTGGGAGTGAGGAGCTGGCATGGGTCATGCCACGCCCCTGAGAACGAGCATACACGCGGCTCTTTGGAATTGCTCCCGAATGAGCCGGAGCGTTCAAAGGTCCTTGCTCAGTTGGCGGATTCAAAGAAGCCCTGCGCTCAACTGCAGCAGTCAGGATGGCCTTTGAGCACGTCTGGCGGCAGATCGGACAGTTTTCGTTATTATCGAGCCAACCGGACAGACAAGATCTGTGCAAATGGTGTCTGCAGGTGGTCTCGATGAGATCTGGGTCCTGACTGGTGTCATTGCAGATGGTACAGTCCATCGCGATGTTCATCAGGTCCCCTACCCTCTCGTTACCCCGTTTTACCACCATAATAAAATCCCAAAAAAAAATGAACTTGGTCAAAACTACTCGGTTCCAGCCCCTGTTGATACAAAAAAACTTATATGCTCCTAAATGTCAGCGGGACTACGATTCCACAAGCTACAACAATTACAATAAGTTGTAAAATAGTTGCAATTGTGCACACAAACACGTGTATATGTATGTTTTATTTTAATACGCCAAACTCAGAATGTGAAAGTTGTATAAAAAGAATCCTAGCGTTATTTTATGATATGATTTAATGATATAATATAACATTCATTCAAGATTAGAGGGCTTACCTAAGTTAAGGTAACATAACAGCAATTTTGTGATGTGATCGTTCATTAGAAGTAGTTCCGATTACTGAAGCTACGTTAATAAAAATAAACTGCGTGAAGCTCTAATCGGATGCTGAGGATCGTGCCGAATCTGTCCAGCACAAACAATCTCAGCCATCACGAGTCGAGGTGTTTGTTCGATGGAGCTAAGATATGGTATCGAACCGATATAAACCAATTCGATAGTTCCATACCCTATATTCCACCATCGAACGCCACTGATAATCCTCTGAATCGAAGATTATCGAACTCGGATAGCTATATGCAATCGGTCTGGATCCGATATCCACCAGAATAACCAGCAGTTCCAGATTGCGTATAACTATCGGCTGAATCAAAAAAAAAACTACTAAAAATGGAGGGATTTTGGGTTCCTAGGAAAAAGAATGGAAAGGAAAGGGTATAGCCGAGTGGAACCTTTTCGGGCCCCACGTTGGGCGCCAATTTCTGTAACGACCGAAGTCCAGTAACGTCCCCTGCACACCCTGTCTAAATTACAGCCGGCTAAGCTCAGGGAAAATGGGCGGGGTTTTGTGTGCAGGTTCGGTTATCGATGTTACTAGAAAATATCGACAGGTTATAGGACTGCTAGAAGAGGGAGTGGCAAGAAATGGGAAGGCCAAAATAAACGGACGGACTACCCCTAACGAACGATCTAGTCGGAGAGCTAGATGTAATGCTCTCCTTCTTCACCCACCCAACCATGTACTATCGATATCGGAATACCGATACTACCCATGTTGCTGTTATGCTACCGCCCTTGGTGCCTCAAAAAAAACTAGATTTACTCCATATTAATTTTCTTTAATTTCACTTATAATTAACATTTATTGCGCATGCAGCTTCATGCTGCATGATAATTTAAAAGAAAACTAGCTTTACTTCCCTAATATTCTATCCTTTTTGATTATTCCTTCTTATTATTTTACTCTTTAAATAATTTCTATATTTGTAATTTGGGTCGATACGTTATTTGTACGTAAGAGAGATGACCAAAATACGACTAGCGATAGTTAGGCGATAGTTTGTACGTGTATAATATAATCGGTTTGTTTTGTTATTGTTATCGACTCACCCGTGATCCGTTGGGGCCCCGACTAAACAGCTGAGGAAAAATAATAATGCATGCAAGCATGCACTGCCGCCTTCCGAAGAAAAAATAGGCGCGGAAGCGCTAGCGCTCCTCTGGCCACACGTGGTTCAGTTGTGTCTCGAACGCCACACACAGTATAGCGCTCCTCTGGACACACGCGGTTCAGTTGTCTCGGACACCACAACTGTATAGCGCTGCACGTTGGGATGATCCTCCACTATAATTCACTCCTTTGCTTAGTAGCTTTTAGTTTGTGCACTTTTAATTTTTTTCTCGTCCAAATTTTGCAGCGTGCTCCTCCGTTTTCGATCAGCGAAAAGGAAAAAGGCAGCGTGCTTCTCCGTTTTCAATAAGTGAAAAGAAAAATATCGAGCACGATAGTTGGCCCATGCAATCGATATTTTCCCCACTCCACTTCCCAACACTGATCGTAGATCGGCCGATTTGGAGTTGCCAGACCGGTCGATTATCGGTGCGACTCTGGGTGTGGGGAAAACCGTTGTGCAAATTCAAATTCAAATTCAAATTTGAATTCCTAAATTTTGAAAAGGAGCTTCTGGGAAAATCCCTCCCACATAAAAAATGTACCAAAAACAAAATATAATACACGGGCCTCACAATATCGACGAAGGGTTACCTAGTGAGCATGCCAACAGAATAAGCACTAGAGATGCCATCGAAATAATGATCAAAAAGGCCGAACACGAAAGTGTAAAAACAGTTCTAGAAGCAGGTACGTGCACGACTATGGATGCTGCCATAGGCGCGTACATAAGAACTAGCGCAAGAGTTACTGGTAATGTGAATCACGTGATGTATTCAAAAAGAGGTAACTTTAATAGAGGCCAAGGTTATAGAGGTAATGGTCGTGGCAGAGGCTATGGTCATTACAACAACCGCTATAATAATAATAATAACAGCAATAACGGTGAAAAATTCGCTTAGCGTTTTCAGCGAACTAAACTAAATTGTTCACAATGTACATTTTTAATTGCTGCTGGCTTCACAGAATATTCAATACAGACTCGAGCGGTGACCACAGCTTGGCCACGCACTCTCAAATTTGCCGTCGGCAATTGCCAATCGGCTTACCATACAATATAAGAGAAACTTACACTAACCAATTCATATGCATTATTTAAACTAGCTTAACTCTATTAATTCACTGTGCTTTGTAACATTATAGTAATAACAATTTAACTATAATAATATTTATATAATATTTAATATTATTAATACTATTTATAATAATATGCTGTTCCGACATTCCGGCCCCGTTGATGAGCTCCGGTCTTCTACCAGTAGTGCCTTAGTAGTGCCTGTTGCCGTCCTTAGCTCTGCCACTCGGACCTTGCCGTCCTCCCCTTGAATTGTGCGCGTTACGCGCCCTGTTATCCATTGCTGAGGGGGTGAGTTGTCGTCGTGCACTAGCACGACCGCCCCTTCCTCGAGGTTGGCCTCGCCTTTGGCCCATTGCGCTCGCTGCTGGAGACTGTGCAGGTAGTCCTTGGACCACCTGTGCCAAAAGTGCCGTTTGAGCACCGACAATTGTTGCCACCGCTTCAAATATCCGGGTCCTGGCTTCTTGCTGGTCTCGTCTGGCTCGCACTCTGACGGCAGCGCTAACAAAGGCTGTCCGATAAGCAGGTGTCCTGGCGTCAGCACCTCTCTATCGCTGGGATCGCTGCTGTCGACGAGCAACGGCCTGGAGTTGAGCAGCGCCTCGACGTCCACCAGGTGCGTGCTCAGCTCGTCCTGCGTAAGGTTGGCGTTGCTAGCTCCTCTCAGAAGCCTGTGTTTGGCGGACTTCACCGCGGCTTCCCAAAGTCCTCCGAAGTGCGGAAGGGATAAATTTCCACTGCACCCCTCTCTACGCTGCGTAGTCCGTCAGAGCCTCCTTGCTGCTGTTGAACGCCGTCTGCAGCTCCTTCAGCACGTTGCTCGCTCCCACGAAGTTCGTCGCGTTTCGCTGACCATCGTCTCCGGCAGTCCGCGTCTCTCAATCAATCTTTTAAAGACATTCAAAAAAGCATCAGTTGACAAGTCGGTTACAAGTTCTAAATGGACTGCTTTTGAGGCAAAACAAACAAAAACGGCAACATACATTTTTACAGGTGGTCTACCCCTTATCATATAGCTGACATAGAACGGCCCACAGAAGTCTACTCCACACACTCTAAATGGCCGACCTTCTCGAAGGCGATCAGCAGACAAATTTCCCATTATTTGGCCCAACAATTTTGGTTTATACCGAAAACAGTGTATGCAATTTCGCACAACTGCAGTGCATAAACTTCGAGCATTTAACACCCAAATTTGCTGCTTCAAAAGCCCAACTAGAACTTTTGGACCAGCGTGGTAGTGCCTACGGTGTAAATATCTGACAAAAAGTTGAGTAAATTCTGAACTCTTTGTCATTAGAAACGGAAACTTAGCATCGTGAGAGAGAGGTCCGTGCAACAAACGTCCTCCTACTCTAATGAGCTCAAATTGTATTCCATTTTTCTCAAATTTTTCAATAAATGGATTCAATGACTGCAACATTGGTGCTAGAACTGCTGATTTTTTCAGTAATTTGAATTCACTCTCGAACGAGGTGCGATAGACTATGGCGATCAGTTTTAGAAATGAGCCCCTTGTGACAAAATCGAAGCACAGAAGCCATTATGCGAATTACTTTAGGAAAGCTGGAGCGACGATTTATGAGTTC